>JACXGM010040032.1:0-10430 GCA_016801145.1 Umbra pygmaea
GCTGCAGTTTTATCATGCCAAATTTCACAACTTTTTATGTATATGTTCTAGGGGCTGCCATTGACACCAATGGTACAAGAAAAATAATAATAATAATAATAATAATACTAACAATAACAATAGGTTTCCTCCTATCGGAGGAATCCTAATAATACTAACAATAACAATAGGTTTCCTCCTATCGGAGGAATCCTAATAATACTAACAATACCAATAGGTTTCCTCCTATCGGAGGAATCCTAATAATACTAACAATAACAATAGGTTTCCTCCTATCGGAGGAATCCTAATAATAATAATAATACTAACAATAACAATAGGTTTCCTCCTATCGGAGGAATCCTAATAATAATACTAACAATAACAATAGGCTTCCTCCTATCGGAGGAATCCTAATAATACCGACAATTACAATAGGGTTACTCCTGACAGAGTACCCCTAATAATAATAATACCGACAATTACAATAGGGTTACTCCTGACGGAGTACCCCTAATAATAATAATAATAATACCGACAATTACAATAGGGTTACTCCGTACCGGAGTACCCCTAATAATAATAATAATACCGACAATTACAATAGGGTTACTCCTGACGGAGTACCCCTAATAATACCGACAATTATAATAGGGTTACTCCTGAAGGAGTACCCCTAATAATACTTACGATTACAATAGGGTTACTCCTGACGGAGTACCCCTAATAATAATAATACCGACAATTACAATAGGGTTACTCCTGACGGAGTACCCCTAATAATAATACCGACAAATACAATAGGGTTACTCCTGATGGAGTACCCCTAATAACATCAACAATGACAGCAACAACAAAGACCACAACCGGCTCTCATGGTGAATCAAAAGCCAGAGAATAAAAATATGTTTTCAAATGAGATTTAAAAGTATGGAGAGTGGGTGCCACTTTAATATGTGGAGGTAAATCATTCCACAGTTTGGGGGCAACTGCTGAAAAAGAGCGATCGCCTCTGGTCTATTGTTTAGTTGTCAGTATAGTGTGCGCATTAATCAACACTGCCTTTGTCTATCCTCTGCAGAAAGTGCTGCCAGTTAGTCAGAAGCAGGTACTGCAAATTGACACAGTAAATGAACTGTACTGTAGCAATCAACAATGAACAAGGATAGAGGGTTAAGGCAAATTGAGTAGGAAAGACTGGTCAATACTTATCAAAAGTGTGAAACCACTCCTGTGGCTCATTATGTAGTTAATTATTGAACTACATAATATCATAATCTCCCATGTTAGTGGTGCATGATGTAGGCTATGTGACTTTTTTTACTCTTTATACTAATCACAAAGGTGTCAAAAGTACAAGTAAAAGTACCCGGCTGGGTCTACACATTTTGGGAAGTCGCTAAATAAAACCCAAATGTCAAGGTAATGGAAAGTCATTACTACCTATTCACCACGAATAATCATTGTTTTACTCATGGTATTCACTGATTAGTTATGAACTCTCATTACTGTTTGTTTTGGTCTCAATTAGGATCTTCCCAAAACTTGTGAACTCAGCTCTGCCCATAAAATGTACTTTTACTTTTACTTCTGACACTTATGCTAAACGAACATATAGACACCAAATGCAACATTGTCAATAACTTACGTAAGTGTTCAAGTAAGGAAATCAATTGAAAAAATAAATTAAGATCAATGGATTTAAGGAAATACAAATATGCACCATGAAACAGTGGGCCTGCATTGTACATATAGAATTTCTATTGTTGTTCAATACATCAATTTGATTGATTTTCATAAACTGGTATGTATCATCAGTGACATTTTTGCAAGATGCTTTGATTTTGCCTCAGTCAATTGACTGATGTCTTTAAATGAACTGTAACTCAGTAACTACTTTGAAATTGCTTTCCTAGTTTTGTTCAGTATAGTTTTGGGCAAAATAGCTTGACATAGTCGTTCAATTAATTAGACACAATGTCAAAAAACAATCTGGTATTGGAAGACGAGGACTGCAGGCACTGATCATATCTTAATAATACCATACTGTAATACTTTTAATATTAATATATTTAAGATGGGGGCCCAGACATATATAGGGATGGTAAATGCTTACAAGTCTGACTACCGAAACACTGAGCAATCTGACCCTGTGTCACCTTTAGGCAGTTTGTCTATTCTAGCCTACTCATAAGTGATTGCGCTGATCAACTGAACACAGCCTGCCTGAATTATATTAATTTATTGAAAACTTGTAAAATTGGTGCTTTTTAAAGAAATAGTGTGTTAGAGGAGACTGAACTAGGCCCAAGTTCAGAACATATTGTGTAAATATATAAATGGTTTTGTGGCAACATTAGGAAATGGAAATAATAGACACTTGGAAACATCATTCATTTTGAGGGTCATAGTAAAATGTATTGCTGGTGAAGGTAGGGTCAGGTCTATTTTGTCTAAAGATCTAAAGAAACTTCTCCGGTAGCCCCTTAAATAAATAAAGAACAGTGTAATCATTAGGGTCTTGAGAGGTGAGGAATAGGAGACAGGTGCAGGTTTCAGTTCAGGAAGATAATTTACTCATATACTGCTGAGCATGACAAAGAAATAGAACTCCAACCAAACAGGAGCTGCTGAGCTTTATTACTAATACTAAGAGAAAAACCTAATACGATGCTTTATAACGGTACGTAAAGATCACAAAGAGACGGTCAATCAATATGTTTCTAACACAAAATATGTAGCACTAGAAATATATAGCACTAGAATGTTCCCATACAGAAACAATAACCCATAGTCGACACAGAAACTAAGGAACTAAAATACAAAGTCCAATTGGTCCATTACTGCCTGGTGTGTGCCCTCAGGCAAAGATATTTGGGTCAACTCAAAACTCAGGAGAGCTGGAACGTCAAACTGGGATTGGAGCGGTCATTACAGTATCCCCCCCACTAGGAGAAGCTCCAGCAGCCGAAGTCAACCGACCAGGAGGGCGACCCCGGGCCCGAGGAGCCGGCAGATCCGGGAAGCGCTGGTGAAAATCCCGGAGAAGGGAGGGATCCAGGATTGAAATATCTTGCCAAGTGGAAGTAGTTGACCAGACACCACATTGTACAATAAAAAATCATACAATATAGGGAAAAGATGTTGTATTGATTTCAGAATGTGAAATAGTTTTGCTGATATATTGATGGACTCATTCGTGCATGTTAGAACAAAAAGGTTGGCATTTTTGTGAAGGGCTGAATAGTGGCTTTTGATTGCCGTATTGCTTTCGTGGCTATGTTGAGAAATAAATGTTTATTGATCACATGTATGTCGGAACAGCAGTGCCAAAAATGTGGTAGTCAATTTTGATGTTGCGATTTTCTGCAATCCATGCATCTATATTATTTGCTTTTGACAAAAACAGTTTGGATAGATTTACAGATGAGATCCTTGCCGTTCTAGCAGTATATAACATGACGGGTTTCGCGCATATTTACAATATGTAATTAACCGATGTATGTGACATGTGCAAAAAAATCCCAGTACCGGGTACCCTCGAAATGAAGAGGTTAAGGTCTGGAGGTGCCTGGGCCAGTCGTGCCTGCATCAGGCGACAAGGCTCGAATCATGTTACCCAGCATTCTGTTAAAGTGCTCCATGCTACCATTGTCCATAGGATGGTACAGTGTAGTCCGGGACTTCCACACACCAGCAACCTTCAACAATTCACTTATCAGGTGACTTTCGAACGAGGCACCCTGATCCGAGTGTATCCTCTCAGGGAAGCTATAAATACAGAAGTACTTGTCCCAAAGTTGCTTTTGCGACTTATATATATGGATGTATATCTGTATTAACTAACCTCCAAAACAGCTTTGATGCCATTTAACATGCCTTCTTTAGCCTTCAACTGCTCTTAAATCCCACCAAAACTAAAGGCATGCTTTTCAACCGCACACTTCCCATACCCGCCAGCCTGACTAGCATCTCCACTTTGGATGAGTCCAAACTGGAATGTGTCCTGTACTTTCATATTTTTCTTTCATCTGTTATGTTTTCCCCCATACTACAGTTATGCAAAAAAAATGGCAATGACGGTTTTATTCAATTCAATACTGTTTGCCCACTTAATATACCATTCCCAGCATTTTTCAAACATAAATATCTTTTAGCCTTTATAGAATTACAATTCTTAAGTCTATAGGATTCAGAGATAAACCAGTTGTACTTTTATTTTTGATTTTCAACAAACTTATGCAAACCACATGTTACACAATTAGAAAGTGGGGCTGTAGGGCTTTTTCAACTAATATATTCAGAGCAAATATGTTTTGGGATCTGTATCATGGTTCTATGGCGCACCAGGTATATATATTTTTGGTGTGGATTTTAGAATTGTTCTATGTAGTTCTATAATTATTGAATTATCTGCTTGCCTCTTTTTTCCTCTGTACGTTTTTGTATTAACAGATTTTTTTCCTGCTTAAGCCCCCGCTTTTTTTGTAAGCCCCTCCTTCACCACTTACACCCGCTCTAATATACTAGTGTTGTCACCTATAGGTGGAGCGGGTACTGCCACCTAGTGACTCAAGTATGCTATACATCTTTAGACTGTGATTGTGCCTAATTCCACAGCTGTTTTGAGTTTCTAATCATGTACCCTTAGGCTAGATAAAAGCCTAGCATGACCAACACATAGTGTTGGTCATTATCTTGTGTTACCCACTGTTAATGAAAGTGTTTGCTGAAAGCTGTATACTACTTACATTTTATTGTTTTCTCAGTTTATAAGTAAATACAGTTTATACCAACTATGCGCTTGTCTCTGCCTCAGTATTCTTCATCCACTACACTCAGTTCGTGACAAAATGAGCGACCATTCTAAGAGGCAGCGAGTCTTAAGAAATGGTGTCGGAGCTCCAGGAGTTTCGCATTGCCACTTCAGCACTCACCTGGAGGGTATGCAGCGTTTCTCTTCCTCCCTACTCTCCACCACGGCGACGCTACTGGCTGTGTCTACTCCGGTCACAGCCCCGTTCAACATCACCGTGCCTGATGCCTTTATGGAACCATATCTGACATTACCGGACAAAATCGATGGTAACCCAGCAAACTGTTTGACGTTCTTTCACCAACTGCATGTCTACGTTTTCCATCCGTGCTGGGGCTATAAGTCCGGTAAGGAGAGAGTGGCAAAAGCCATTCTTCTGTTAAAGGGTCAGGCAGTACAGGTAGCTGCTGCCATATGGGAGAATGGAGGACAGAGGTGGAGGATTATGGTCTATTCACCATGTTCCTGAAAGACATATTTTCTCTCTATACACCGGGGGAGGATAAAAGAGAGAAATACACCGTTCACCTCCAGTCTGGTCAGCCACCAACCACTAATACTACCCTTCTACCCTGATGGCAGCGAAGGGGCATGGCTGGGGTAATCCTGACCAACATCACACCCAAAGATGAACACAGCTGGTAGCTGCCCCTGTTAGGGCTGCACCACTGTCACCCAGGTATTAGTACAGCTCCCTGTTCATGTTGCACCACAGGCCCCTGTTCCCCTGGTTATAGCACAGGCTCCTGTTAGGGCTGCACCACAGGCCCCTGTCACCCAGGTAGTAGCACAGGCTTCTGTTTATGTTGCACCACAGGCCCCTGTTCCCCTGGTTATAGCACAGGCCCCTGTTAGGATGGCACCACAGGCCCCTGTCACCCAGGACGTAGTACAGGCCCCTGCCCAGCCAGCTATAGAGCAGGTCCGTGTCCAGTCATCTCCAGTGCCGGCGCCACGTCAGCTCCCTCCTGTGCCGGCGCCATGTCAGCTCCTTCCTTTGCCGGCGCCACATCAGCTCCCTCCTGTGCCGGCACCATGACAGCTCCCTCCAGTGCCGACGCAACGAATGCTCCCTCCAGTGCCAGCATCTGCTCAGTTCACCGTGTCTGAGCTGCCTGATGACGCTGAGCTAGCATGGTTAGTAGCGCTGCCTCCGCCACCTGAATTTGCGGACGTACCCTTTGATTAACTGACGTCAGTTCCATCTTTACTACTTTAGGTCTCCAGTCAGCCTGTGGCTGTGGAGACTCCCACACAACTGGGTCCTCATGAGTTCACGGGACACTCCTTGAGGACAACGGGGGGTCAAAGTAGTAAAAGGTGAGTTGGAGGCAGCTAGGGCCGCTACAGGAGTCCAGAGTGAATGCCTTGTTCCCTAACCGGTACCAGCACCGGTATGTAGGACCACCTCAGGGCCGGAGGAGAGAAGGGTCCTCAGTTCCATTGCCAGCCAGAGACACCTCAGGATGGGAGTGGGGCGTTACACCACTAGTCTGGCAACGGTTTCCACCTCCACAAGACACACCTCCGGATCTTGTCTGTGTGGGTAGGAGAGTGGAGGTTGGGGCTCAGGGTCGGCCTCCAGAAGTTTCTCCCCAGGGATAGGACGTGGTTCTGGTGGCCTGTTTTTTTGTGTTTGGTTTGGATGCCTCAGGGGCAGCACCCCTAGGTGGGGGGTGCTGTCACATATAGGTGGTGCGGGTACTGCCACCTAGTGACTCAAGTATGCTAATGCATCTTAAGACTGTGATTTTGCCTAATTCCACAACTATTTTAAGTTTCTAATCATGTACCCTTAATATGAACATTTCACAAAGCCATTCTTACGATCAACAGCCTGTGGTGGAATACAAATGAAATAAAACAAGATTGTAGCCAACTTAAAGTTAACACTTTTTTTTGAGAGTCCAAAAAGTGTATCTGTAGATGCTCTACAGATTATCTGAAGACTAACAACAATATTTTAACAAACTATCTACTAACCCTATCCCTAACCCTAACCTTAACCCTTCCCCTAATGTTAAGCCTAACCTTAACATTTACCGTAAAACATATTCTAAACTTACCCATACCCTTAAACCACAATATTAGTTGCTTATAAACAGATAGTTTATTAATAGTCATATCATCAACAAACTATCTGTAGAGCACCTACAGATGGAATTTCGGACTCTCCAAATAAAGTGTAACCAACTTAAATGTAAACGAAGACATATTTGCAAAAATAACACTCAAACATGTTCTGTAATTATATTGGCATGTTATGTCATTCATCCTCATAAATAATATGGTCAACAAAATCATGTTTAAAATATATCCTTGTTGATGCGTCCGTCTGGCGGAGCAGACATACATTAGATTAGATAGATGTCTTCATTGTCCACTGGGGAAAGTTGTGTTCAAATGTCATCAGCTACAGAATCATGGTGTTCATGTATATGCCGTTAGTCCGTTTCATTTCCATCCATCAATTGTTCCATCTTGACGTATGTCTTAACCATTTTGAAAGCTGGAATTAATTCCATTTGCGCATAATCCCATTTACAATTACATGAATACCGACATCTGTAGCTGATCAGATACAATCACCTGCATGGTCATAAAAAGCCATGATGCCAACCCAATGCGTAATGACGCGCAATGGATGTGGCAAATGGAAGGATTCTGAGGGAATGCATTTTCAGACAGCAAGAAGACTTGCTGGCAAACGAGGACGAGTGGCTTATGAGCCGGTTCCGATTTCCTCGGGGCGTCCTGTTGGACCTCTGTGCTCTATTGGTCTGGGATTTTACAGCCAACCCTTAGCCGGATTATGCCAGACGTGTTAATAGGTGTACTTGGTGTGTCGCATGATTACATAAAGTTTCCTTACACTGCGGGTGAACAGGCAAACCATAAAAGTGCAATTTGCAGCTATGTCTGGTTTCCCAAATGTAATCGGTGCTATTGACTGCACTCATGTTGCCATAATAAGGGCACCAAATGAGGATGAAAATGCTTTCATTCATCGAAAGCATTTTCATTCGATCACTGTCCAAATAATTTGTGATGCAGACATGTTGCTGTAATGTAACCAATTTTCCCCCACCCGTGGCAGACACACTTTCGCAATGAAGCGCTAGACGCTTTGACATCTACTGATATCTGACCACTTTTTATTTGGGCCACGGTCCGACTTTATTACAGCGTCTGCAACCTTTTTGGCATTGGTAATAGGCACACTTTGCCCTTCAAACAACATTTTCCTCCTCTTTTCCACCTCGCCAACAATATTTTCTACTTCACATTGAGTGAAGTTTCTTTTCTTGGTTTTCCTGTCTCTGTTTGCCATGATTCCTCAATCAATGATTATTAATTTTGGGGCGTTTCACTATGGAGGGATTATTTGGTCAGATTGATAACTAAAAGTCCTAAACAAAAACTAAAAGTCTAAATTTTAAACTAAAAGTCTAAGTCGAAAACTAAAAGTCTAAGTCAAAAATTAATTTGGTATTAGGATTGGGCATTTGGTATTTAGGATTTGGCATTTGGAATTTAGGATTGGGCATTTTGTATTTAGGATTGGGCATTTTGTTTTTAGGATTGGGCATTTGGTATTTAGGATTGGGCATTTAGTCATTTAGCCATTTAGGATTTAGGATTGCGCATTTAGGATTTAGGATTGGGAATTTTGTATTTAGGATTGGGGATTTGAGGATTGAGAATTGAGGAGTGTATGCAAATAAGGAGGCGTGACCCAAATACCGGAGGTTGGGTTTGACATGGCTGGTGCACAGAGGCACCTTATGGACAGCAGAGGGAGATCCCAGTGCTAAGGTGCACTCTGTAATGAAACAAATGAAACCAAACAGAGCGAGTGAGCAGGGCTAGAACGAGGACTGTACTTTATAATGTGATAACTTCAACTTAATGACAGTGTTGTAACTTTTATGTGGCCTCACACACAAAGTCACCAGTGAAAGGCGTGCTATCGGCTGACGAAAAGAAAGCAGCAAGACAGTGCAGCAGGTAAGATGTTAACATTAGCTATATTAGCTGATATTGCTAACATGCTGTAGTGGACTTATTGTTAAAAAGGGACACGCTGTTTTTTTTTTACTGCGTTAACTCCACTGACAGTAGTAGATACACTACTTTCACATTGCCAGTAGATGTGCTTGTTTAAGTTGTTTGCTATACAGCCTATATTATTTGAACGCAACATTAGAAAAAACATGGTTAGGAAACAGTAAGGCAGCATGAATGTCCAGTGACGATGTCACAATGGTTGCTGTAAGATGTAACGTTAAGCAGGGAAAGGGAAAATTGTCTTAACATGTTTTTGTGGTGACTTTGCTGCTTTCAGCTGATATTCTGCTAGTAACTTGCAGTCTGCGGCATTGGGTAACATAACACTGTCTTATGTGGAAAGGTTGAACCACCACAGCTAACACTGTACTTAAGTGTTACTCACCTCAAAGTCAAACGAAAGAAGGAACTAGAGGGGACTATTGAAACGTTGAGGCCATGCTTCAGTAACTTATCTTAATACAATATATAACCCACCCACTGACTTGTCATCCTTCTTGCAGATATAGATGTTTCACCTGGACTTGAAGAATATGAGACTGACTGGAGTGGACCAAGTGCAGCAGGGGTGGACACTCATCTTGACATTCCAGAGATTCAGCTTCCAAGGCAGCTTACTGAAGCAGATTTCGCCCTTCTACCTCTACCAAGCATATAGAGAAACGTGTTCAACTTTATTGTGAAACTGTGGATGTATTGACTAGATCAGTGCTTCTCAATTTTTTTTCAATACTGTATCCCCTTTGAATTGCCTTTTTAAGCCAAGTACCCCCTGACCAGCGGAAAACATTTTTGGTAGAAAAAAAGTCTATATTGTATCTCTTTATACAGCACCGGCAGTGATAGATTCACTAAACAACAAACTTTTTAAACAAAAACATTTAAATGATACATTTCAAATGTTTAGAATCTGTCACTTAATTCATTCATTATTATAGTATAATTATTTTAGGGAATTATGCATGAAATATTTTTTTATTTGCATTTTTGCTAAGATTTCATGTACCCCCTGAAATACTCCAAAGTACCCCTAGGGGTACACGTACCCCCCCCCCCATAGAAATTCAATTTATAGAAAGGCCATTCCAATTCAAATCAATGTAGAAGAATGGTCAGAGCGGCAGCCATTTTTTTGTACCATTCCGTTGCAAAGAGCTAGCAGCCTACTTTCGCATTAAACCAATTCACGTTTTGTCATCGTGACAACTAACAACAATCGCCATTTTGTTGCGTACTAATTGAATGACCACGCCAAGCAGTTAAAAAGCCTTTCAATTCATTCCATTACTATGGTACCCACATTTGAGAAACACTGGTCTAGATTATTTTAAGGAGAACCAGGGCATGTCCAAGATACAGCACAACTACAGTAATTCAGCCCCTCTAACAGACCAGAAGACTTTGTCTTTGACAAACTACCCTTCTCCTCGTAGTCCTCTCCTGACAATATGCATATATACTCACTAAGGACAAGACACAGACCATAATAAAAATGGAGGGAAGTCCTTAATTGTGAGCATGACTGAGATTCAGGAGCAGCAGACCAGCTCAAGCTTAGATGGCAGCA
>JACXGM010040033.1:0-10511 GCA_016801145.1 Umbra pygmaea
GATGTATGAATCTGTTGTAATAGCACACTCTAAAAACTGCTGGGTTAAAAAATAACCCAACCTTAACCCCACCGCTGGGTCACTATTGGACAGAACACGCGCTGGGTTGGTTTGACCCAAGTGCTGGGTTTTACCATTCAACCCATATTTCTGGGTCATTCGTTTGACCCAACCAGTGGGTGAAATTAACCCTCTTGCTGGGTTAAGTCTTACTCATGTGCTGGGTAATTTCCTGTCTCATTGCCTTTGATAAAATTAGTAACAAATACTTTTTATATATTACAAATGTAAAATAAATATTGTCTGTGTAATACAATAAACCAGAGGCAACTATATGTGATTTCAATCTCGTTTAATTGTTTTTTTAAACATTTTTAATACATCTATTCATACTTTTTTGAATACAAGTATTGAATACAATTGTAGACTTTACATTACAAATGTAGCCTAAATCTGTCCATATATTAAGGCATTAAAATTCATTAAAGAAATTAATTTGAACTCAAACGACTACAATATCATTTATTAAGGTCCTTCAGAAGCTAGGCCAGGGTCCTTAGCATTCGGAGAACACGTAAATGGAACAGGCTAGCAAGTGCACGTCATTGCATCAGTGAAAATGTCAGCCTTAGGCGCTGCAATTCAACAGTAGACAGTAGCAATTTGTACAGGCATTTAAACGTTAATCTTTTCTTATATGTACTACTGTTTTAACAAATGTACAGTAACGTTAAACACTAAAGATACTTATATTTGAAAGCATAGTGCCTCGTAATCGCTCCAACTCCACTAACGTCCGCTTTGCGCACAATTGTGGGTGATTTCGGAGCGCGAAGGATACACATATGCATCCTTTACTCTCTATGGAAAATTCTCAGAATAAAGGACTCAGTCCTTGGTTGAAATTCAGAGGATCATTTACATTGGAACAGTCCTTCGATGGACTTCGATGACGTAGCATCCTTGAAATTCTGGCTTCGGAAATATAAAAGAATAAAATGTTGTCCATAATTTGAGGTTATAATTCTCTTATGCTAAACACATTTGATGTTCGCGTTACCATCAGGTCGTTGTACGTACAACTTGGAGAATTGAAGATGACATTTGGAACAAATCATTGGACGAACGAGATGCGGCTGCCTGTTTTGTATCTGCAACACGTTCTTCGTTTAAAATGACAACCCTTGGACATTTATGATGACTGTGATATTAACTTGCGCTTTCATTTTGTCATGTACAGAAATGTATAACGCTATAGTATTGGGCATATATTATGTTATCGGCTATACTTCATCATGCTCCTGATGCATTATAGCCGACAAAATAATGTTCCCTAAAAACAAAACACACAGTGATTGACAACTCGCACTTTACATTTCCGGTCCTCTCAGAAAATAAATGGACATGCGCACTAGCAAAAGTTTGTTTGTGTTGTCGTAGCAACCGGTAACAACACTGCGCATTCATTATGTTCTTACAAGTATAGTTTAAAATAATCCAATGGTAATCCAAGGCATTTTATGATATTTGTCTTGGCGAATAAGAAACTACGATGAAAAAGGTATGAAAAAATAGATGTGTATTGAATTGATATTACGATGTCCTGCCCTGGAGGTAAAAGAGCCGATTACCTCCTCTCGCCTACTCTAGTAGTCTAATTTTGGACACAAGAGGGCAGTATAACCCTATGTATGATTTTGGGACAGTTTACAGGGAGCCACATATAATGAACACAGCCACCAGCCCTGACTTTCACCAAAATATCTGACTTCCTGTTGGTCGGAGCTAATGACTGTAAATTACAAAGTTGTCCGGCTCGATGAGACAAATTTATATACTGAGTGTCGTTACTGTAGGTAAAACTAAACACCCC
Organism: Umbra pygmaea; assembly: GCA_016801145.1. Taxonomy (NCBI): domain Eukaryota; kingdom Metazoa; phylum Chordata; class Actinopteri; order Esociformes; family Umbridae; genus Umbra; species Umbra pygmaea. The sequence goes on from JACXGM010040033.1 coordinate 1,874, forward strand.
ACTTTTCCCAAAAGCATTTAGAAAGTGACACCCTTCCTGCTACCAGTTGGTGGCGCTATAACTTTGACTCACAATAGTTACATCTATCTGATTGGCCTCTTAGCACGAACACAACTCTAACGTTTCATCAAGATCGGTTAATGTATGCAGACGTTAACGTTTCGTGTTTCTTTTCTCGCCGTTGGCTTAAGCCCTAATAATCTTTAGAAAAACAATAGGGCCTTCGCCGTTGGCTTGGGCCCTAATAAGAATAATCCTTTGAAAAACAATAGGGCCTTCGCCTTCGGCTTGGGCCCTAATAATAATCTTAACGAAAACAATAGGGCCTTCGCCTTCGGCTTGGGCCCTAATAAGTAAGTATTCCTACATATCCAGAAGAACATCATTTACATTGCAGATCAAGAATGTGTAATATTTATTACAGGATGTCAATGGTTTACATCTCCTTCCCTAATTAGCTAAAGTGAGAGAAACACGTTTGTAAATGCGAACGCAATTGACGTCTGTGTTCGAATTTGCCCTAAGCATTGCAGACGTTTTGTTTAAGATGAGAATGTCTGTTTTAAGTGAATTTCTCCAAAACAGGGATAATTTCCTAATCATATATTATTCTGTTGAGGTATTTGATTATAATAAAACAATCGGTAAACAATTATAGCTGTACTATCACTGTAATCTATTGAACAAAATATAAATAGGCTACATCGTATTTCTTTTAAGTTATATTTCTTAACATTAGTACGTCAGAACTCAGAAATACCACTATTTTGTTCACCCAGAAGTTTTGCAAACTACCGACGCTTGTCTTTCCTTCCTCGCTGAAGGTGGCTTTAAGAGGCTAAGTCCGGGGTGTTCCTCATGCCGTTTTCTACAGTCACAGTATGCACCGAATAGCCTAATAACTTGCATCCTTTGTTTCGTTCCTGTACTTAAATGTACTGTTATCGGTATCGGCCCGTTTCTAGTTAAGGCCCTGCTAGTAAAAATATATAAAAATCCATCAAACTCACCAAAGCTGCTCATTATTTGAAAACGAAGTACGTTCTCCTTTCTCTTTTAAAAAGACTTCCATAGCTGCTTTCCGACCGCAGGGGTTTTTGCAGTTCCTAGAACATAATGTTCCTATAACACTTTTTTTCTTGTGTTCCAATAGAAGAAATTTCAGGACTATTTAGTTCCTCGCACTGCCGTTCCTATAACTTTTTAGCTCCTACTCCAGAGCAGGGTCTTTTCCCTTTTCCTAGGTCTACGTCAGAGGTCACCAATCCTGGTCCTGGAGATGTACCATCCAGACTATTTTCACTTTAGCCCCAATTTTGCACACCTGATCCCACTAATTAGCTGGATGAGGAGCTGAATGAGGCTACATTATTTGTAGTTGAAGTGAAAACTTACAGGATGGTAGATCTCCAGGAACTGGATTGGTGACCACTGGTCTACGTTTATTGGTCCAATTTATAAATTACGCCGGTCACTTCGTTTGTCTGTTGCGTATAATACTATGCTGGAGCCTTCGTCTTTTGTGTTTCTCTGTTAAGTAGCTACTCAATTTCTATTACTCCAGACTAGTTTTAAAACGCCGCAGTTCGAACTCAGTTAGGACATATCAACACAACACTCTTTTTTAAAATTGTATTGATGTCGTTTTCAGCCTCGTAATCTGAACAAACAAACAAAAGGCTGAAGAAACCCAGCACTACTTGAGCTGTAAACAACCAGATCATCCGCATACATTTCCAATCAAACACCCGGTGTTACAAAAACATTCAACTGTGAAATGGAGAAGGGTATTCCTGCACAACCGGAGGCTGCAGTTTCAGGATCGCAGTTTTAGGACCGCAATTCTAGGACCCTAGATTTCCGTGACACTGCCACCTATTGAATTGGAGAACCATGGACGGAACAATATAATCAAGATTTTCCTGCATCAGTGAATGTATGTTACGGCTCGACATAAAATTATAACAAGAAAAAGTCGTGAATGCAACTTGTCTCGTAACAAGATGGACGAGAATCAGAGTGTAAGTAACTAATGTGAATCAAAACCTGTAGTTATTTATAAAATAATTCTGGTGTCTTGAATTGGACAAGTAAACGTCAGCTAGCTATCGCCAACTTTGCTGTCAAAATCATTTGACGACACTGGAGTGGTTTTCAAAGTCAAACAAACTACTTGATTAGCAAACATTCAGTAGTTAGGACACTGTATCTACCCACAGTCATATGTTCGCTTTTAATAGCTTGCTTCAAAACGTACTGTAAATTGTAACTCTTTGTTTATTTGTTTAATGAACCATTAGTGCGACTTATGTGAATCAAGTGTTGTTCAATTCATTTAAGCTAGCTTAACGTTTAAAACAATTCTGTTTGTTAGTCTTAAAGGCACTACAATTATCAGTTCACTTTTGATAATGTGCTGCAATATTAACTTTTAGACTATTTTGTTATATTGAAACCATAATGCGATTTTGGCAAGCCCAACTAGTGTAGGTGTATATGATAATGAAAGCCAGCACATTTATAACATTTCAAAAGATCATAAGCATGTGGATTTGATCTGTCAGCTAAATGAAATCTGCAGCCTACTGTCCTCAGTTTAAATGCTTGTTCAATACTCATAGCTTAGCCATTTAAATAAACTTAATAATTTAAGTAAAGTTAAAATAGTGTTTTGGTTCAGCTTGGACTAATTTAAGTCTGTGAAATTCTTACAATGTTAAATTTGACCAATTAGTCTCTCTTTTTGAAGATCCATATAACCATCCAAGAGGGAAGGTCCTTGCCAGAGTTAAAAAGATGCACCACATGCTGCAAGGATTTCCACTGCCCATTCTGTCAATCAAATCTTTTTCACCCTACAAAACTGAGCAAGGTCACCGCCCAGTTAGAGAGCCATTTCAACTGGTCAGTTTTCCACGAAGATAAAAGCAAAACAAATTAAAAGTTTCTATGCAATGCAATAAAAGCAGAACAAATGTTATCAACAATTCCTTTTGAGCAGTGAATCAAAGTCCCTCTCTGATTTTTTGCTCTGACCAGATAATTGATTCAGACACTTAAGTAATATATATAGGCGTAATAATATTTCTATCATCATATGTTTTAGGATATACCATTCACAGATGTGGGTTAAATTGCTGACCACAATTGCATTACCACTGCATCCACTGCCAGTCAATGCTTTCACGCAAACAAGAATTCATCAAACACTTAGCTTTGTGCAAGGAGAAACACCATTCCATATCCACCACCGTCCCAGATCCGACAACTCCTGCCATCCCACCTACGACAAATCCCACCATTCCAGCTACTTTAACACCCACCGTGCCAACCACCCCAAGTGGACAGATGCAAAGGGTCTGTGTGAAGGCAGTACTGAAAAAAAATTGTCCTGTTTTCCATCTTTTCATGAACAGAAATAATCTTAAAGGGCACATCGAAAGGAAGCAAACTGGCAAGCATAGGGATATGACAGTAAGTTCCCACCTTCAGAGTGAATGTATAGATCCAGTGAATGGAGTCTATACTGTCCACAAATCTTTTCAGGGTACCAGTATTCCTCTGCATCTTCAGTACAGAGTATGAACATGGTTCCTGTGAATCCACCGAGTGCCAGGAGAACATGGAGAACATGGAGAACATGGAGAACATGGAGAACATGGAGGAGTGGATTGAAAGCATATAAATGCATTCACCTTCAATCAATCAATCAATCAATCATATATTGTACCTCCTATTTCCCTTCTCCTGTACTTCTTGAAGAAACACTCACTGAGATGGTAAAAAGTAAGTGGTTTGGTGAGGAGAAAAAGGTTTGCTTCGGTCGACAAAACCTTGCCGAAGGCAACCATGTACCTCTGTCTGTGTTCTCCATCATAGAAACCCCTGAGACAAAGAAATACCTCTCAATTTATGAGCCCACAGTTTTATATTACAGTCGACTGGGAAGAGTCATGGTGTCGTACGGCACAAAAAACATTCATGGCACTGTCCTGGACAAAGAGATCATGCCTACACAAATATATTGCCACTTATTTCAGACACAGCAAACTGTTTAGGAAAGTCTGTAGCACTGATGAGCTGGAATGCCTGAGTACAGCTGCACCAACAGGGGACAAAAACACTGACCGTCAAGATAATGTTGATCTGGGGGACCTAACTTATCCACCTAAAGATGACAAAAAAATGAAAAGCATGGTTCAGTATATTCTGAAATACAAAAAGCTACCTGCTGTTCCTGAACATTTACGGGTGCAATCAGTGGATAAAGAATACCCAAGGCACCTAGTTCCAGAGATAATGTGCCAGCACTGCCCAGGCAATTTGCTACGGAGTGACCCAGTCCTCATTACACACAAGGCCAAAATCCTTACACAGTCACGTATGTTTGAAGGTAGGTCAATGGTGGTGATCTATTGATAACTTCTTCCAATATACTGTTGTAGTTCTTTTACAATTTGTGTTGTAAAATGTACTATATTTCTTGTTTTGTTGGTTTATTTCTAGATGTGTCAACCTACTGTAAGTCTTGCCATCAATGTGGAATATACTACCGGTACCAACAGTGGAAAGATGGCCTACACAATTTTAATGATTGCTTACTCATTGATCTTCAATTATGTCTAACCACAAGGAACATGCTGCAGGTAACTTTTGACCTAACTTAATTAAATTTTCTTTATTAATAATTAGTATTTGGGGAAATGTACAACATAATTAATTTTCTTATTCTTCTCCCTTATACTCCCATACTGCAGTTAGCAGAGTGGTGGAGTATTTAGAATTGACTACAGGGGCACAGTTCACCCCAGCTGACACAGTTCTCCATAGGTATCTTCACTTCGAAGCGCTTACAGAACATACTTACCAGTAATCTTGTGTGACCTGTGGTGATCATCCACCAGTGGTCATCATGGACCTCCACAAGAAGGGAGCCTTTCATTTGTCAGGTAGTAAAGCTTTCATGGAATATACAGATTTAGATGAAAGTTACAGACCAGATTACTCTCTGAATTTAATGTTTTCACATTGTTTCTGTAGTGAGGGACCTTGCACAACCACCGGAGGACTTCAATGGAGAGGTTGATATGGAAAGTTTATGGGAGGCACTATTGATGGAAAGGATCAGTCGTGGATTTGTTGCAAGTAATGCAATTAATAATTAGAATTGAGTTAACATGTTGGACCGTTTTCAATGACAGCAGAATTGTGGAACTTATGAGCTAAAATCGATCCATCACATGTTTAAACTATTTAACTGTATCACTTTCACTTTCAACATATTGACATATTTCCAAAGGTTCCCTAAACAATCCATTTGCAGTAGCACCAACCTACCACTTTTGGGCACCATGGATAGGGAAAAATACACGTGTCTCAAACCATGTCCTTAACATGGAATTTGAAAAAGACTGTCCACCAAAACCAGCTGAGGTCCATGAAATAACAGTCTCAGAAGACCGGCTGAGAGAGGAACTCTACAAGCAGAAGGTAAAAACAGTATGTATTATACAGTGCCTTGCGAAAGTATTTGTCCCCCTTGAACTTGTCGACCTTTTCCCACATTTCAGGCTTCAAACATAAAGATTTGAAACTGTAATTTTTTGTGAAGAATCAACAACAAGTGGGACACAATCATGAAGTGGAACGAAATATATTGGATATTTCAAACTTTTGTAACAAATAAAAAACTGAAAAATTGGGCGTTAAGTTAATAGTTTGTAGCGCCACCTTTTGCTGCGATTACAGCTGTAAGGAGCTTGGGTTATATCTCTATCAGTTTTGCACATCGAGAGACTGAAATTTTTGCCCATTCCTCCTTGCAAAACAGCCCGAGCTCAGTGAGGTTGGATGGAGAGCGTTTGTGAACAGCAGTTTTCAGTTCTTTCCACAGATTCTCGATTGCAATCAGGTCTGGACTTTGACTTGGCCATTCTAACACCTGGATATGTTTATTTGTGAACCATTCTATTGTAGATTTTGGTTTATATGTTTTGGATCATTGTCTTGTTGGAAGACAAATCTCCGTCCCAGTCTCAGGTCTTTTGCAGACTCCATCAGGTTTTCCAGAATGGTCATGTATTTGGCTCCATCCATCTTCCCATCAATTTTAGCCATCTTCCCTGTCCCTGCTGAAGAAAAGCAAGGCCAAACCATGATGCTGCCACCACCATGTTTGACAGTGGGGATGGTGTGTTCAAGGTGATGAGCTGTGTTGCTTTTACACCAAACATAACGTTTTGCATTGTTGCCAAAAAGTTCCATTTTGGTTTCATCTGACCAGAGCACCTTCTTTGGGGCGCAGATGGCTCAGTGGGTAGGGAGTCAGACTTGTAGTCAGAAGGTTGCCAGTTCGATTCCCGACTGAGCCAAATGTTGTTGTGTCCTTGGGCAAGACACTTTACCCTAATTGCTCCCAGGTCGTTGCTGTAAATAAGAAATTGTTCTTAGTCAATTTACCTGGTTAAATAAAGGTTAAATTAAATTAAATTCCACATGTTTGGTGTGTCTCCCTGGTGGCTTGTGGCACTTTTTATGGATATCTTTAAGAAATTGCTTTCTTCTTGCCACTCTTCCATAAAGGCCAGATTTGTGCAGTATACGACTGATTGTTGTCCTATGGACAGACTCATCCACCTCAGCTGTAGATCTCTGCAGTTCATCCAGAGTGATCATGGGCCTCTTGGCTGCATCTCTGATCAGTCTTTGTGTGACTATCATGGAAACAGTGGGCAGAATGCTCTGCTGAACCTGTTACTGGATGGCCATCACAGTCTGGGACCAGTTTCTTGCAGTTTAGACAAGATAGTGACACCTTCAGGTTTCCACCTTTGGCTTGGGATATGTCCTCTGGAGTTGGGGCCATTAACCATCCTTCAAATGGTTTAAAGGGCAACAGTTCTGGTTGTCTGAGATTCATGTGTGTTGCTAGTCATCCAGAGTGATCATTGGCCTCTTGGCTACATCTCTGATCAGTCTTCTCCTTGTATGAGATGAAAGTTTAGAGGAACGACCAGGTCTTGGTAGATTTGCAGTGGTCTGATACTCCTTCCATTTCAATATTATCACTTGCATCGCGGGCATCCTTTGTGTTACCTTAAAGGGCAACAGTTCTGGTTGTCTGAGATTCATGTGTTTCTAGTCCACGTGTAAAGTCATACATCACAATGTTTGGCATGTGTTTCCAAGAAAGAAGCATGTCTGCGAAGTCAAGTGGGCTGCCAGCTCGAATGTTACACTTAATACTGTATACAATGCCGCACGGGCACATCATCACAGCCCAACCGCCTGAGATGAAAGACAAAATAACAACCTCTGTTTATCCTAAAGAATATAGGATACAGTTCATCCTCAGTCAATATGAAGGCACATTTTCAGAAAATCCATAACAAACTTTGGAAGTTATTCCACCACAGGCAAACCCGTTTTTAAAGAGCTCATATTATGCTTATTTTAGGTTAAGAATTTACCTTTGGCTAAGCCCCGCCCCCCTTAGTTACTGTTGCTACGTCAGACGAACTTATCTGGGCTCTGGTTTGGTATCAACATGGCTTATGCGGTGAAAGATCTTCCTGCTGAAATGCTATATTGAAGACATACAGGTGAAACGCAAGGAACAACAAGGCATCCAAATAGAGGCAAAAGCATACCGGTCACAGTCAACAAATGACCCACCGCATATCCTACTTATTGAAACGGACGCTGGGACTAACAATATCAAGGAGCAACACTGTTCATGTAAAGCTGGGTAGGTCTCTATTCACTCGTATAATCGTTATTACAAAGCAAACGGACTACACGAGTATAACGTTGTATTTATTAGCAGCGTGTGCTAGCGAATCAACAACCGGTGTGCTAGGTAAGGTTAGCTGACAAGGTGATGTTTTGGTTAGCTCCACAGTACACGACAACTCCTCATGTTGTTCTTGTCCTGTCATACTTTTAATTTAGTTTTATGTATGTTAGGCGCTTCATAGCATAAGTCTTTTTCACTTGAAGTTTAGCAGCGTGCACTGACATGCATGACTGGTGTATTTTTACTTTGCTTTTGCCGGAAGCAGTGCCCCCTACAACGGCCCTCGGCGTGCCCCGGGACAGCGGCCCTTGGCTATTCAGCAACAATGATGCCTTGGGAAACAGACTGGAATCCTATCCAGGACCAGTTGGTATGGTAATTAGTACAAATATTTCTTATTTGTCATGGTATACACTCTTATCTCACTAAAAGCTCTTATTTCCAGCTCGATTACATGTTGGACACGGGACGTCCTGCTTTGGAAATTATTGTTAAAGAAGGTCCAACATGTCTTACACAGAAAGAATTCGGTCGCCTAGGGCTGCGAAGAAACTTGGATTCTACTGTGAGTAGAAGTTGGGAACACAAGGAAGGGAAAATACATGTTTGTATTTCTTTTTCTGGTTGTTGAGTTTTGATTGTTTCTTGCAGATTGGAAATGCTTGCATGAAATTGATTCATGAAGCGGCTCAGCAACACGTATGTAATTTATATGCAGAAGACTAAAGCGTAAATTAATCTGAATGTTGTTGTTACTATGTTGTTTTATATATTGTTTTATATATTGTTTTATATATTGTTTTATATATTGTTTTATATATTGTTTTATATATTGTTTTATAT
>JACXGM010040034.1:0-10430 GCA_016801145.1 Umbra pygmaea
ACCTGTCTGTGCCCTTCCTCTCTGTCTCCCCCTACCTGTCTGTGCCCTTCCTCTCTGTCTCCCCCTACCTGTCTGTGCCCTTCCTCTCTGTCTCCCCCTACCTGTCTCTGCCTTTCCTCTCTGTCTCCCCCTACCTGTCTGTGCCCTTCCTCTCTGTCTCCCCCTACCTGTCTGTGCCCTTCCTCTCTGTCTCCCCCTACCTGTCTTCCTGGCTTCTGCTTCCTCTTGTCCTATCAATAAAAAGTACGGTAATTAATAAAATACCCCCCACCCAAGAAAATCATTAAAAAAGGTAGGACTTATTCAGTAATCAATGTAATGCTCAATAATTTTTCTATCAAACATCAATCTTTTTTGGAGTCGGGGAAACTATCCAGTTACCTGTTAATGAATGATGGTAAACTGATGCTTCAGCCTGGGACCTGTGATTAAAGGTACACTGTGTAGAATTCTGCAGAGTGAAAACAGAACTACCGTACTCTCTTTTTCAGTTAGCAGCTTCCAAAAGCTGTAGAACATTTCAAAGCACTGCATAGTGTAGGGAATCATTATCTGTCACATCCAGCCCTGGTAGGGCTGAGATTAAGGACTTCCCTTTGTGTTAGGTAGTGCTTCTTGTGGTTATGTCTGCCCTATATGTTTGTGGTGTTTGGTTCCCCCTGGTGTCCCTTCTGTGTCTTGCCGAGGTTGGGGTTGTATGACGTCATCACTGTGGGTCCTTATATGTGTTGATTTTGGCACAGGTGTTTCCTATTGTTCCTCATGTAATGTAGTATTTAACCTTTGTGTTCCCCCCTGGTCTCTTGTCAGTCAGTGTTTTCTGTTACATGTCCGCATCGGTACATTATGTCTTTGGCCCCTCGAGGCAGTTTTGGTTTATCATAATAAACATTGTTGTATTATTGCAACCTTCACGCCTGTCTCTCCCCTAATAGCAAGGGATACTGTGACATTATCCCACAGAGCTACATAGTTTAATGGTTTATTTAAATATCAAGAAATAGTTTTTACAGCTTTGAAAGCTGTTCAGCAGGAAAGAGAAAGTAGTTCCATTGTTACAGCTCGGATTCTACAAAAAGAACCTTTGATTCAACATTTTGGCCTCTAAGTAAAATCACTATTATACCTCAGTAGGCCATAAACTTTTTTTTTAATGCATAGGTCATATAGATATCAGCAACACCTACATTTGGGCTTCCATTTGTAGCATAGCGAATGGGAGACCAGTGCTGCTGAAAGTGGTGTTGGAGGACCAGTATGGGGCACTCCTCCCTCTGGTCTAAAGATCATCCCTAATACCCCAGGGCAGTGACGGGGACATCTGCCCTGTGTAGGGTTCCTTTTGAGATGGGATGTTAAACAGGTGTTCTGACCATGTGGTCATTAAAAATCCCATGGCATTTATCGTAAGTGTCAATCCAGGTGTCCTGGCTAAATTCCCAACCAAGCATAATTTCAATCATGGCTATTTAATAATCCCCCTTATTCCTAATTGGCAAGTCTAACTACTCACCTCTACCTGATAGCTGATGTGTCATGAGTGTTCATATATAACTATCGTGCATCACACAAGTGGGTGCACACATTGGTGGTGGATGATGTGGGCTTTCCCCCTAATTCTGTAAAGTGCTTTAGGTTCCTCGAAAAGCGCTAAATAAGTCAAATTAATTATTACTATTAAATTCACAAAACTCGAATTATTGTCTTTGCATTTCATTAAAGCTGCAATGCCAAAACGTCTGTCTCCCCCTTCTGGCAGTAAGAGTAATTACACAAACACTTGTGACGTGAGTATATGACCTATGCCTACGCATAAATCTCTTTCTATTTTAGACTAGAGTCCTTCATCTGAACGCCGAGTTAGTTTTTCATCTGGAGCATCAGATATTTTTCTTTGACGCTTCTAGAGTTTTTCTGCAGCATTTTACAGCATACACCTAGTTCCTGTAACGTTAGTCTACAATTTCCTCCACAACGATTACTCCCTTCTTCAGCTCTGGTAAACCAATCATTGCTGCTTGACTTAAAATGTATCATTACCTACCAAGGGGGTAGGCTTAGACCCAGAAGTTGAAGCAGCCCTGGGTGGATTCTGATGCTACCTGGCTATGACCTTATGTTAGCATTCCATAGACTCCAATTGATTTTAGGGGTCATTTTGAAAGCAAAAAATTTTACATCCGAAGCATTTAAAGACTCTTTTTGTCCATTGTTTATTTCTAAAGAAACAGGACAATATATAAAAAGCTCTACTACCTTGTATCACACGTTATTGTGAAAATATGCTAACTATTGTGTCATAACCACGCGACTTACTGTCGCATAGTAGAGAAATTACCGTAAAGTCCAGGAGAAGCTCGTAGGGATGTGGAGGCATACAGTCAAAATGACAAAATAATGAATCAGAATATTTACCAAAAGTTGCTCCTGCTCCTACGTTCATGGACAAGTCTAGGGCCCACGGATGGAATCGCGGAATCTATCAATAAATAAATACGGAATTTACTTATAACACGGAATCTCGCGGAATTTGCATGTTTTCGATTAATCTATATATATTTTTTCTATAATCCAAATATATTCCAATAATATTAATAACTGTCATTGAGTTTGTCCTAATACAAAAGGCAGCAAACATGGAAGTTAATTTGCGCTCTATAAATAGGATGTATGCAGTGTGTTTCTCTACCGAATTTGGAAAATAAATTTAGCCTACCTGGCAATGATTGTGCAAACTGTACAGCAAAATTCTCTATTTTGGGTGCGGGCTTCTGAATGCAACTTTTGTCCAAATCACGGAAATTGAAAAAAATAACGGAAATCACGGAATTTGGAAAAAAAATTAAACGGAATTGGCCAAAAAATAACACATTGCTCACATCACATCTACGTCGTCAGGCGCAGCGTGAGACTGCGCAGTACGCTCGGCTACCACCGAAAAAGTGCTTCTAATTGACTTCACTTGCTCTGCATGGGAATGAATGGTGTCTGTTCGTCCATTCATTATACTGTTATTGATCACTACTGGTGCTCCAGCGCAGGAATGTCGCACCAGACAACACATTTGAAAACTCAGTTTACTGCCAAATACAGAGCGATTGACCTGGCGGCGATAGGCTTAATCAGCGTGTGAACCGGTTTGGCTAGGGATGGAATGTAACGGACGTTCATTTATATGTAAGAATCCTACTGCAGCTTTAGCCCTCTGGCGCATAGCGGTCACTAGAATGGACAGCTGTTTAAAAGTAATTTTCTCTGTTATGTAATAGTTTCTATTGGGGAAATTGCATATGAACCGTTAGAATGCTCTCTGCTGCCCCTCTCTCCATTGAGTTTTATTCAGTGTTTAGTTGTTGTAACTACAAGTGAACCTCCTCTGAATCCAAGATGGCCGACAGACAGCCACACCTGTTGACCACTGCTGGAATATCCTGTCAATCTTTCTATACCAGCAGAACCCACTAGGATGATGTGATGTCATTCGATGCATATGACAAATAAACAACTTTGACTTGACTTGACCCTTGAGGTAAAAAATTATTATATGCAGGAATATCTAAGGTAAAATATAATTATTTAAGTAGCAAATTGCAATAAACCATGTGTCTAATGAAGTGGACGTCATGCATTGATAAGTACACTCACCTAAAGGATTATTAGGAACACCATACTAATACTGTGTTTGAATCCATTTCGCCTACAGAACTGCCTTAATTCTACGTGGCATTGATTCAACAAGGTGCTGAAAGCATTCTTTAGAAATGTTGGCCCATATTGATAGGATAGCATTTTGCAGTTGATGGAGATTTGTGGGTTGCACATCCAGGGCACAAAGCTCCCGTTCCACCACATCCCAAAGATGCGTTATTGGGTTGACACCTGGTGACTGTGGGGGCCATTTTAGTACAGTGAACTCATTGTCATGTTCAAGAAACCAATTTAAAATGATTCGAGCTTTGTGATATGGTGCATTTTCCTGCTGGAAGTAGCCGTCAGAGGATGGGTACATGGTGGCCATTAAGGGATGGACATGGTCAGAAACAATGCTCAGTTAGGCTGTGGCATTTAAACAATGCCCTATTTGCACTAAGGGGCCTAAAGTGTGCCAAGAAAACATCCCCAAACCATTACACCACCACCAGCAGCCTGCACAGTGGTAACAAGATGGATGTTCTCATTCTGTTTACGCCAAATTCTGACTCTACCATCTGAATGTCTCAACAGAAATCGAGACTCATCAGACTAAGCAACATTTTTCCAGTCTTCAGCTGTCCATTTTTGGTGTGCTCTTGGAAATTGTAGCCTCTTTTTCCTATTTGTAGTGGAGATGAGTGGTACCCAGTGGAGTCTTCTGCTGTTGTAGCCCATCCGCCTCAAGGTTGTGCATGTTGTGGCTTCACAAATGCTTTGCTGCATACCTCGGTTGTAACGAGTGGTAATTTCAGTCAAATTTGCCCTTCTATCAGCTTGAAGCAGTCGGCCCATTCTCCTCTGACCTCTAGCATCAACAAGGCATTTTCGCCCACAGGACTGTCGCATACTGGATGTTTTTCCCTTTTCACAACATTCTTTGCAAACCCTAGAAATGATTGTGCGTGAAAATCCCAGTAACTGAGCAGATTGTGAAATACTCAGACCGGCCCGTCTGGCACCAACAACCATACCACACTCAAAATTGCTTAAATCACCTTTCTTTCCTATTCTGACATTCAGTTTGGAGTTCAGGAGATTGTCTTGACCAGGACCACACCCCTAAATGCATTGAAGCAACTGTCATGTGATTTGTTGAGTAGATCATTGCGTTAAGGAGAAATTGAACGGGTGTTCCTAATAATCCTTTAGCTGAGTGTACATTTCATGTCATGTAATTGATTCCTCTTTAAATATGACTATCTAGGTTGCAATTTAGTGCATTTGGGGTATATTTATGTTAGTTTAAAGAAAATTATTTTAGATTAGTTGTAGTATGTGTTAGTAAAAACGATCATTTTGTCTAATGTTTAGACAAAGTGCAGCAAAGAATAGTGAAGACTATACAATAGTCCAGAAAATTAAGTATAGAGACCCATAACAATGTTTGTTCCTTTTAGAGATGTTTTAGTTTTACCTTTATTTTACCAGGGAACTTGACTGAGAACACTTTCTCATTGCAGCAATGACCTGGGGACAAGAGGGGAGAAGGGCCGTATGAGAGATATGAGAAATATAAATGATTATGTTGCCATGATGGTATGAGGGCCAGATTGGAAATGTGTCCAGGAAACCAGGGTTAACACTGCTACTCTTACAAATAGTGCCATGGGATCTTTAGTGACCACAGAGAGTCAGGACAACCCATTTAACATCCCATCTGAAAGACTGCAATCTATGCAGGGCAGATGTCCCCATTACTGCCCTGGGGCAGATGTTCCCATTACTGCTCTGGGGCATTTGGAATGATCTTTAGAGCAAAGGGAAGAGTGCCCCCTACTGGCCCAACACCACTTCCAGTAGCACTGGTCTCCCATCCAGGGACTAACCAGGCCCGACCAAGCTTTTGAAAGCTTAGATGGAGGCTTTACAGTTGTGAGCAATGTTTGTTTTCTTATTTAGGCCTAAAGAAATTTAAAATGTGTGAAAGTATGGTGTGCTTTTCAAAGCATAAAAGTAAATCATTGTTCATGGATTTATGATAAAATTCAATTTGATTCATTCTTCCATTAAGTTTATACTGTTTATTTTGAGCGCATGTAGTCCAGTGTAGTGGACATGTCTGTAACTTTCTGAAAAAATCTTAATTTTGAAGAGTAAAAACACATTTTTTTTTACTCAGGCTTTCATAATTCATGCATCAGAGGGTTTAAAGTACAGACTCTGAGCTTCATGTATATCAAACATTGTAATCAGAAGACAAGTTGGGACGTTGTGATGTTTTAAATGTAGACACACTTGTAAAACAACTTCTTTCTAAGCCTTATCCCTGTTGGAATAGAAACAGAGGTATTGTGTCAAAGGATTTCTACTTGAGTAAATGTCTGAAAGTATCTGAATTTAAATGTACTTAAGCATAAAACATAAATGTGATTTTAAATGTACTTGATTGAAAACGTTTGACTTTTATAAACTAATTTTATGATGTAAAGCATTATAAGACATCTCGTCGGGAACCCCTATTAGGGATGAGATTGTCGAAGCTTGACTACATGCTTCCATCATCACGTTTCCCCAAAGCACAGGTCATAAACAATTTTTTTCACAAAGCTCATTCAAAGGTCATCCTTTAATCTGTGAATATATACAGTAGGAGGATTACATATTCACCAAATATACCACTATGATTGAACTCAAATTCACCCGTCCTGCACAAGGAGCCACACAAGAACCACCTGATGAGGTAAATGTGTCCAACTACTTACACCACATCGCTTTTTCATTTACCCCTTAAAAAATGTAATGTTATTTTAAGGGCAAGAACATTTTTTATTAGCTCTATTAAGCTAAATGAACAAGAATTTTCAGTCAAATATACTTTGAATGACCAGGAGGAATGGACAAGTGATTGATAGTCTATTCAATAAGCTGCTGATCAATAGGTTGTAAATAGGGAGGAGTTATTCAGTATGTGACAGTGTAATGCATAAATCAAACATTATCTTTTTTGGAGTCAGGGAAACTAGTTATCTGTAAAGTAATGGGAATGATGGTTTTCCATAGAACATGCAGTTTGAAGTACAGACTCTTAGCTTTAAATTGATATATCAAACACTGTAGGGGAGAACAGATGGGTATGTTCCATTACATTAAATGTTGACATTGTAAATCACCTGTGAAATACTTCCTCTAAGTTTTCCCAAAACTCACAGAGGTCCAATGGAGTTCTTATAAGTTATTGGCCACTGAAAATTGTTCACACTGGTGGAACTAATTTGGACAATGTTTTAATATTATTCCCAGAAGGCAACCAGGGTTCAAAAATAACTTTTTCATCCACCAGCCAAACGGCTTATGAATGTTAAAATTTTATCAGCCACTCAATAGACTACTTTTTTGTCTGGTTAGTGAAGCAAATCTACCAGCCACCTGCATGTTTTACCAGCATAGTGCTAATTTCGAATCCTGAAGACAACCCCTCCATCACACAATACTGGACATGGTTGACTAGAGGAGAACTACTCACACCTGTCAGCTGTTACTCTTTTCAGCACAGACTTTTGACTATTCACTTTTTGAAATATTAGAATGCTCACTACTAACATGTGGTTTAGTAAATGTATGCACTTATTGTAAGTCGTTATGGGAAACCCCTGATGTAAGTACTTAGCTTCAGTACCTTGTATAAGTATTCACATTTACATTTTCAGAATTGGTAGTGTTTCAACCAGGAATGAAATTGGATTGTATTGGGATCTTTACAATTTGTTTTACACAACATACCAAACACTTTGAAGGTATATTTGTTTTGTGACAAAAAAGAGACATTTGTTGGTATTCACCCCCCCCCCCAGCATGTAACCCCTAAGCTCTGGTGTAACCAATTGCCCTCAGAATTACCGTTAGTGAATGGAGTCAACAATTAAACAACAATTAAAACAATTGAAGTGGCACATGAACTCAAAATAAATACACCTTTCTCTGGATGGCCCCAGAGAAGACTCTGCCAGTATTTGCTCAAAGAACTGAAATAATGATATGCGTTGTTCCTGTTTTTTTTGTTACTGTCAATGATTATTATTTTTTGCACTGTTGAAAGCAGCCCAGCTATAAGCCAGTAGCATAGGACCCTGTATTGCACTGCTGGTTTGCTTCTAAAGCTAAGCAGGGTCAGCCTTGGTTAGTCCCTGGATGGGAGACCAGTGTTGCTGGAAGTGGTGTTGGAGGGCCAGTAGGGGGCACTCTTCCCTCTGATCTAAAAATCAATCCCAATACCCCAGGGCAGTGAGGGGGACATCTGTGTAGGGTGCCGTCTTTCGGATGTGATGTTAAACAGGTGTCGTTTGGGAAAAATCCTGACTGTACTGATGGCCAGTCTGTCCCTGCCTGCAGAGCAGCTAAATGTTAAACCAGGACCCCAACTACCAAAGATCAGGTAGAGATGACCTTTGCTGGTGAGGAAGGGAGTGTGTGCTTAATTTATTTCAGTTTGCTAGGAAGCCGTTCGGTTGACACATTGCCCATCCTCCACTACAGTGAGGAGCTGCGCTCGACATGCAAGAAAGAGACAGGTGGGCTTGATTTCTTTCGGTGCGCCGGCAACAATCCATACAGCCAGCGTAGATTTTGCTGCGTGCATTTTTGCGCCCTTACAAGTATTGATGCCCTTGGCGACCTGCTTGTCTTCCTGTGTCAGGAGTCGGGACTGACAAGAACGGTATGTGGCTTAATGTAAATGTAAAATGTTACAAATGGTCTAAAAGAGAATGTCTCTGGACCAGTGGTGGCTGCTGGTCTTTCGAAGAGGGGAAGCCTACATCATAAAAAATGGTACATTTATTTATAAGGTGAAGTGTCCTAAAGCCGGACTCTGCCTAATGTGGGACAACTAAAGTCTAGTGTTTGTAGGTCCCCCATCTACATAAATGTCAGTGAAACTATTGGTTAGCCATAGCTTTGGTGTCATGTGATAAAAATCACATGAACACTCAACTGTCCAGTCATATATGAGAATGATATGACAATCATCAAACAGGAAGCATATTGTGTGAAGATCACACAAACATTAGTGACATAGAGTTTTGACAAACTTGATATTTGGAGTATAAGGAGTATTTTTTTAAATATTTTTATCAAATTTCCTAGTGTCCCACTTTAAGAAATGTGGTTTCGAAAAGTGGGACAGCATGGTTAGCCTAATGTGGGACAGTGGAAAGTCAGTCAAAAATTATTGTGGGGCATGGTTTGTGGAACAAAAATGTTTTTTTGTGTTTTTAGTTATTTGAATGCTGTTACTACAGATGTTTAAGGTCATGGGATACTCTTATTTTTTGGGAGATGGCACTTTGAAGGCTTTTTGTGTGTGCGCACATGCAAGTGTGTGTGTGTGTGTGTGTGTGTGTGTGTGTGTGTGTGTGTGTGTGTGTGTGTGTTAAAATAAAAAAATAGCTCTGAATTTCAAACCTCAGTAGAAAACCAATGAAGCCATTCCACTTTATTTTATGCATCTAATGGCTAGTTCAATTAAATGTATTTCAGTTCACAATGGCAAAGGTTAGAAACAGAGAGAGATTGTCAGACACATAGTAAGAGGAAGAATCAGGGAAAAGATGAGAGAAAGAAACTAAATCAGTGGAGCCAGGACAGGATGAATGGAGCCATATATTGAGTATAGGCAGATCGTTAAGAATGGTGGAGTCTGGTGGTTTTCAAAAAAGACTTAAGTTTGTATTTTTTTTGTTAAGCGAAATAGAAAACATTAGGCCAAATGGTCTTAAATGTTTGAACTGTAACTGAAGTTCACAGCATGTTAATGAATTCTGACAAGGTTGAATCTAGTCTAAAGTTTTTTAAAGCTGTGGGTTGTTGTTTTTTTAATATTCATTTATCGGCCATTATGAATGCAGATACCGATAGTTTGAAAAATGCCTAATATCTGCCGATAATATTGACCCGCCGATATATCGGTCGGTCTCTAGTATTGGCTTTATATCGCAATATGTCACAAAAGTCTGGAATGCAAAAATTGTCCCACATTAGGGCAATTCACCCTAAGTAAATTCTGCCCTACATTTCTTTTCAAGAAAATGCTTTGTGACACTGTCGTACCAACTACAAGTCTTTTCCAGTGACTTGACCAGCATCCTCTTAATGGCCAGCAGAGCTAGGCAGCTTAAATGGTCTTGGCTCATTGCGTTACGGGTGTAGGATTTGAGCTGCCTTAAACAGAAGCTCCTTTCTACACCTGCAGATGTAGCTCCTATTGTTGCCACTAATGAGAACAGT
Source organism: Umbra pygmaea (assembly GCA_016801145.1). Lineage (NCBI taxonomy): Eukaryota > Metazoa > Chordata > Actinopteri > Esociformes > Umbridae > Umbra > Umbra pygmaea. The sequence continues at coordinate 9,916 of JACXGM010040034.1, forward strand.
TTGTAAAGCTGAGGCATTGCACTGTCCAACTCTGTATGAATGAATTACTGTATGAATGAATGAACAAACAAATGTGGTGTATAATTGTATGAAATGTATGATGAAAACTGGCTAGCAATTTCGCCAAGCAAATACCAAGAAATAGGTTTCAGCAATTTGTCTTTCGACTACACTTGCAAAACCTGCAATCGGACTGAGCTCGAATAGCTTTGGCAACTTTTTATAAAACAAAATCACTATCAATCAAAAGGAGATGCAGTCTTTCGAAATATCTCCAATCATCACGCAGAATCCCGGAGTCCAGGCCAGCCCACTCCTCCATTCACCCGTCCGTGGGCGGGACAAAATCACAGCATTTATCCAATGACAGTCTAGTTTCGAAGCACTGAAAAAAAACAGTTCAAAGCAGCCCCATTGAAGTCCATGGACGCCAGGCTTCAACAGGGAAATGCACTGTGAAGCTATGGAAATGTATGACCCAAAGAACTGATCCCTAACCCACAGAACTGATCCCT
>JACXGM010040035.1:0-10429 GCA_016801145.1 Umbra pygmaea
TCTACTATTTACCCATCTACTATTTACCCATCTACTATTTACCCATCTACTATTTACCCATTTACTATTTACCCATCTACTATTTACCCATCTACTATTTACCCATTTACTATTTACCCATCTACTATTTACCCATTTACTATTTACCCATCTACTATTTACCCATTTACTATTTACCCATCTACTATTTACCCATTTACTATTTACCCATCTACTATTTACCCATCTATTATTTACCCATTTACTATTTACCCATCTACTATTTACCCATCTACTATTTACCCATCTACTATTTACCCATCTATTATTTACCAATCTACTATTTAAACCATCTACTCTTTACCCATCTAATATTTACCCATCTACTATTTACACATTTACCATTTACCCATCTACTATTTATCCATCTCCTATTTACCCATCCAGCCCGAATACCATGACCGAGATTCAAACCGTGGCCGAAAGCCAGAACTGGAGTTAATTTTTCATCTAACCACGTCGCACAGCCGCCGATTCTTTTTCCACTGTTTACCCAACAAGGAAGCCTTTAGTCAGATCACGCACAGGATGATTACATTCACCGACAACTTTTGCGATTGAATTTACAGGAGCCCGATCTGAACGCAAGTATCGTGTGAAAGTGACGTGGCAGGATAGATAAACTGACAAATCCCGGGCAGCGCTATGCCAGTTTTGTGCTGCCTCATGCAGGAGGCTCGGGGAAAGTCAAAGAACGCACGGTCAGTCTCGAACCCCCGACCATTGTGACGTAGACTGCAATGTAGCGACTTAGCCCACTATGCCACGCAGACACCAGAACTGGAGTTTAAGCTACTGATCTTCTGAAGATTTACAAATAGCTTTTCAATATGATCCACACATGAGCTATTTTGGGAAGCTACAAATCTTTATTTTTTTCTTCATTTTTCTTCCCTCTCAATGCCCACTGACTCTGCCTTGTCAGCAGCTCTGCAACTGCTTGGACAAATGCGGGAAGTTACAAATCTATTTATTTTCTTTAGTCTCAAACACAAAATGATATTATCCAAATGTTTACCATTTCAGTGTAATTTAGGCACCATTGGGTGAAAACTAAAAAAACAAAGAGGAAATTCTGGTTAACTGCTCTGCCCTTACATTACAATAATTACAATAATTAGAAACATTTTATTTCAGCATGGTTACTTTAGGTTGCATCCATAATGAACTGCCGGACGGCCTTTGATGACAAGATATGATCCTTTTCAGTGTATCGTTAATGTCTGTATTGATCGTATTGGTGTGATAAGAGGTCAGTATGCTTTATGTCAGTATGATAAGTGTCAGTATGGTTTGTGTCACTGTGATAAATGGTCAGTATGGTTTGTGTCAATGTGATTAATGGTCAGTATGGTTTGTGTCAATGTGATAAATGGTCAGTATGGTTTGTGTCAATGTGATAAATGGTCAGTATGGTTTGTGTCAGTGTGATAAGTGGTCAGTATGGTTTGTGTCAGTGTGATAAGTGGTCAGTAGGGTTTGTGTCAGGATGATAAGTGGTCAATATGGTTTGTGTCAGTATGATTAGTGGTCAGTATGGTTTGTGTCAGTGTTTAGTGGTCAGTAGGGTTCGTGTCAGTGTGATAAGTAGTCAGTAGGGTTCGTGTCAGTATGATAAGTGGTCAGTATGGTTTGTGTCAGTGTGATAAGTGGTCAGATTGGTTTGTGTCAGTATGATAAGTGGTCAGTATGGTTTGTGTCAGTATGATAAGTGGTCAGTATGGTTTGTGTCAGTATGATAAATGGTCAGTATGGTTTGTGTCAGTGTGATAAGTGGTCAGTATGGTTTGTGTCAGTGTGATAAGTGGTCAGTATGGTTTGTGTCAGTGTGATAAGTGGTCAATATGGTTTGTATCAGTGTGATAAGTGGTCGGTATGGTTTGTGTCAGTGTGATAATTGGTCAGTATGGTTTGTGATCAGTATAGTTTCAATATTATATGTGGTCAGTTTGGTGTCAGCGTTATAATTGTCCATATGTGGTCATTATGTTTTTAAAAATGTTTTTTTAGGGGGTCTATTTTTTTTATTCATTTCCATGACTATAGGTAGCAGAGAGGGAGACAGAGAGGAAGAGCACAGACGGTGGCCATCCTAGGGTTCGTTCCTGATAATTTTGAGTTCATCCTCTCGGCTGTACTTTAAAGCTTCTAATTGACTCATACAAAGGTTCCTGAATCAGGGCTCGTATTGTTTACATCATTGGGTTGCTGTGGATCTAATTCTTGAAGCGTTTTTAAGCATGGCTCAAGCAGATTTTAAGAGGGAATATCATAGTAAATTTAAGGACGTCCTTATGGCCATAGTCTTTAAATGAAGACCAAAGAGACTGGTTCTGTCCTTTATTCTATATCCTGTCCACCAATATGAGCATTTATATTTTAGTAATCTAGCAGAAAACTAACTTGACTAGCCATCTTGCGTGCATGATCGCTGCGAAATAAATGTACACAAACCAGTTGTTCAGTCATTTTATCCAAACTGTTTGCTCGTGTCAACGAGTGTCTGCTCAACCAGGTGATTAAACCGGACTTGGTCCGGCTTCTTTCTTGCCTGATGACTGAACTCATCCGTGGCTTTATCGCTTACATAGTATTTCAGTAGGAGACTGCTTTCATCCCAGTCTATTTGTGGGCACATCAAAATCATGGGTGTTTGTTTTTAGAACATTACTAACCGGAGTATCAAAGCCAGTGATACATTGTAAATGCTGCTTGTCCCAGAAGTGTATTTGAATTGAGGGAATAAGAAAATATATTAAATCAAATGTAAACCAGAACACATTGCCAAGTAAGATGTCTCACACCCATTTTGGTGCAGGGCCAATAAGACCAGTGACTCCGTCTATTGGAATCAAACAACGACATGGTTCTATTGGGTGTTTTATGATAACTTGCTAGTGCAATGATACAACACAGTGGCAAAACGCCCTTCATTGAGTTTTGTTTTCAGGGCGCGTTTTACCCACAGACCCTCATGGGACTAAGTGACAAGATCTGTTCCACATAATTTAAAACAGGGCCCCCCTTCCTCTCTGCATGACTTTAAAAGGAACCATACAGGTGATGCAAATATTCAGATTCATCTCTATTTGTCAGCAGAGCAGCACTGATTGTGTGTCAATCAGAACTAAAGAGATTCTGCCTTGAAGCAAGGACAGAATTGCAAATGCAACATCAGAGAACTGGGAGTGGAAAAATCTGAGAGAGAACTTTTTGTGAATATATATATTTACTCCTACTGTAATTGTCTTTCCCGCGCTAGCTTCTTTCACGATTCGCAATGCAAAACATCTTCTGTAAAGCTGTCACATTCCGTGTTGTTTACTGGTTACTGCGTAGTTACAGAGGGGTTACCGTGGACACCATAACAATGTGTTTTGGTGTGTCTCTCTGAGAGGTGATGATTAGTGACGCTGCTCAGCCGATCACTCGCATTGATCTGCTATGAGCACAAATCACATTTCTCTCTGTCTTTCTCTCCTTCGGTTTTCCTCCTCTCCACAGTTCTTTCCACCTGTCCGTTCCCTCTTCAGTGAGATGGAAAAGCGGTACCTCATGTTTTAAGCATCAGGTTTGGTGGGAGCTGGTGGCTGTGGAACGAGGTTCCTCATGAATGTAATTTTCTCTCTCTGCTCTCAACTTACACACACACACACACACACACACACACACACACACACACACACACACACACACACACTCTCTCTCTCTTTTGAACCTCTTTCCATCCCTCTATCTGTGATTTGAAATGCCTGTTTTCTGCCCACACCGTTGTTCTTATAATGTTGCCAGATGCAGCAGTGTCAAAAGAAGCAAAGGTAACGCAAGTACCTGAATGCCGGGATAGATGAGTGAACGCACGTGTTAAGATTTCGGTGGTACTGTTCCGTGGAATATGTACATCTGAAAAACGGGGCTGGTCACATTTTATTGGCCGAAGACAGCATCACCGTGGGATACCCGGATGTCCTGTGAGTGGTGCCCCCATGCCATGTTTCCATGGTGACAGAGGGAGTGTGTCAGCACCTTGCGTTGCCACCTGGAACACGCCTCCTGGTGTGTGATGACACACATTTACAGTACCGGTCCACAGCTGTTAGCTGAATTGAACTATCCATAGTGTATTTGGATAATGGCAATAATGGGTTGTAGAGTACATCCTTACCTCGAGAGATTGGTCATTAAACTGACAGTGTTTAGATTTCTCCAGCATTTCGCTGTTTAGATGAAATGTGGCACGGTGACTGCTTGTTGTTAACAATGATGAAGATGATGGTAATAAGGAGTTGTTCAATAGAGGAAGGCCTCATCTGTCGGTTGTTGGGAGTTGTTGCTACACAGAAAGATGCCAACAGACGGAGAGCCACTTGAAAAAAAACAGGGAGACAGACGGACGAACAACGACTGGCAATACGGACAGACCAAGAGTAGAGGAACCATCTTGGTTTGTTTTTCCGTTATCACGACTGACTATCTTTCAGGTAATTTATCCTCTGTTTCTCCATCTCTTTTCCTCCTTGCCTATCTAGGCTATTTATCGCCCCTTCTCTCATTTTCTCTCTGCCTCCCCCTGCCTCTCTCTTCTCCTTAATTGTTTATATACATTAACGTTCCCCAAATCGACAGCGTCGGGTCCAGGTGACAGGCCTGTAATTTGGAAAGCTCTAGCCTTTCCGTCTGCAGAAGGAGTAAGCAATTTAAGCCCTGCGCTGAGCCCTAATCTTGGGTTGTCAAAAGGAGCCCAGCCATTCTTCCTATGCTAATCAATCAAGGACGCTCTGCCGCCATTCATCTGTTCAGCTTAGCAGCCAGACCCCGGCTCTGATATATCTATTAGCTACCCGTCAGGGCCAGGCTGAGGGCCCAGGCCCCCGTGCTCACGGCGCCGCTAGATGAGATTCCTCTAGCCCTGGCATTTGAAGGCAGATAAGTAAGCTATCAGGGTGGAGGATAAATAGTAGAGTACAGATTTGTCGCTGCCCCTGAGAGCGGGGCGACAATGCAGCCGTGGCGAGCCCGATAGCCTCCCTCATTATCCCACCACACCAGCCCCTAATCCAAAAAGTTGTTTACCGAGTGAGAAGGCAAGTGTTATCTACCACCGCCACAGTATTCTCTGTGTGTGCGGCAGAGGGTTTTCTGAAGGCTTTAAAAAAACAACCCTCGTGCTCATTTGAGCAAGACGTTATTTATTTTTTATTTTTTACGCTGTCAGAGGGGCCTCTTGCTGCGTGTTGTATGTGTATATATGCGTGTCTGGTGTGTACATGAGCGGTGTGTAGTATGTGTGAGTCTGTTTTTGTGTCTGTGTGTGTGTGTGTGTTTGTGTGTATTTGAAAGGATTAAAATGACCCTATTTCAATGTAAAATAGTGTCTGAGTTGCTCTCCTCAGAAGAGGCCGACTCGGTTGGCCTGAATGGAGATGGGTGGAGATGACCGCAGTCCATCAGTCCTGGCGGTGTGGTAAAGCAGCTTACTCTTTTCCTCTTGAAGACTTGTTTTTTTGCAGCTTGGTAAAGGCGTTACACACCAGACACTCACTAGTGCCTCATAGTGGTGACCCCCCCGCCAAACTTGCACCCATCCAGACTGTTTAGAAAATCCCTTCCAATTGCCCCACCTCTTTCCACCCCTCCCGGTCCGACTCTGCAGTAATCTCAAGAAGCAGCAAACTAGCGGTGTAAGGAGACAGATTGCCAGTTGATCATGCCGAAATGCAGCCCTTATCCATTATTGGATCTGAAATGGAGGAGGCTTAAGAATTATCGGAGTCCTCGGTTAACGTGGAGATCATCTGGAGGAAGCTCTGCCGGGCAGGGCTGGTTTGGCCGGACGGACGGAGTGTTGTTACGGTGCCACACTGACGGATAAGGGGAGTGGGTATAGCTTAAAGGGTGGAGGGGCATCAACACATTTTACTTTATGGTTTATGCGCTCTCCTATCCCTTCTATTCTCCACCTCTTGACCACATAGGATCTTTACCCGCCTGTCTACTCACTGCTAACATACACTAATATGCTCCCATGCTGTGTACTGTGGAGCCTCTGCACAGAGAGTGAGGTAAAGGCTTATAAAATCTCAACTGCCTTGGGGTTCATAACTGATGTATCTGATCCTGTAGCCATAGCGCATACATGCCTAGATGGTTAATGACATGCATTGAGCCAAATTAACCTGCTCGTCTGACACGAGGCAGCAGGCTAGAAGAATGAAAAGGTGTAAGAAATTAATGTTGGGCTTCCTTTTAAGATAAGTGTTTATGTCTGTTTGTTTGAATCAGGACACAGATCAAAAATAATTAAAAAAATGTTTTTTTGTCAACTAATCAAAATGTTTGCCAAGGTAAGAAAGCATACAGTACAAGAGCTTAGCAACTGCAGCTGCTCTCTTAATTCGATACATTTTTTTGGCAGTAACCTTTCTCATTATGCCTTTATCTGAATGAACCCATCTGTGCTCTGAATCAGTCACAAATCTCTTCACAGTACGATGATCATGCTTAAGTTTTTGTAAAATATCTAATGTTTTCATACCTTGTCCAAGGCATTGTAGTATTTGATGCTTTTCCGCAGCAGAGAGATCCTTTTTCTTTCCCGTATTGCTTAAAACCTGAGGCCTTCCTAATAATGTGGAAAATCCTTATTTTTTCCTATAGTTGGGCTCACCTGGCATACTAATTATCACAGGTGTCTGAGAATGATGTCAGTTATCCAAAGAGCCCGGAAACACAATACCATCCATGGGTTTGATTGAAAAACAAAATATTTATAATTTTTTATTATATTTACAATATTTATAATTTTTTAATATTTTTAAGTTTATAACACTTAATTCCAATTTGCATAATAGGCTGTGAATTCTTATGTAAATATTCTTTTTTCATTTTTTATTTTTAATGAATTTGCTTAGATTTCAAACACACTTTGGTTCCTGTTGTGCCTGTATTGATCCTGTGTTCAATAATACAAAATAAAATTCGCCCAGACAGGAGAAATTAATACTTTATCAGGTTGTGAACAAGCACAAGCACTGTGAACAAGCACAATATTGTAACTGCTGAATTTTTATCGAAAAGTTAAATAATGAAGACAGATACTGGACCCAATTTTCCCCTGATTGTCCACTAAATGCTACCATCAGCAACGCTAAATAGCTAGCCTATCCAAATAGCTATAAAGCTAGCCTATCCAAATAGCTATATAGCTAGCCTATCCAAATAGCTATATAGCTAGCCTATCCAAATAGCTAAATAGCTAGCCTATCCAAATAGCTAAATAGCTAGCCTATCCAAATAGTTATATAGCTAGCCTATCCAAATAGCTAAATAGCCAGCATATCCAAATAGCTAAAAAGCTAGCCTATTCAAATAGCTCAATTCCATATTTAATGTTGAAAATTCTAGTAAAAGCGATGAGACAAACGTAACAGTTTATAGTTGGTGCTGACTTTAGTTAGATGAAGTGAGCTAGCTAATGAACTTTATCTCCACCATAATCTTTTTTTTGCTGTCTATATAGGGCCACAGTGATTTGTATATGCAGACTTCAAGTGCTACCCTGAAGGTATTTGCTTACGTGTATCAGGCAGCCCTTAAAATTCCAAAAGCATCATTGTGATATTTATTATGCAGGTGAAAGATCTTATTGACTCTGAAGGTTGAACTTTAGTGCACACTGACCTATGAGGCCAAAATGGAAGAATAAATAACATGTGTTTTAGATCGTTTTCACACATAAAAGTCCGGACCAAGGTCCGAACCAACGTTCGTGTTTAATTACATTGTATACATTTGATCCCGTTCTTTTTGATTTCACATAGTGATTTTGCTAGCACACTAAAGAACTTTCCATGACTTTCCTATAGGGGGAGACCGAGAGGAAAGGCACAGACAGACCTATAGGGGGAGACAGAGAGGAATGGCACAGACAGACCTATAGGGGGAGACAGAGTGGAATGGCACAGACAGGACTATAGGGGGCGACAGAGAGGAAAGCCACAGACAGGCCTATGGGGGAGACAGAGAGAAAGGGCGCAGATAGCGGCCGAGTTGGGAGCTTAGACCACTACACCAAACTTTGGCACATATAAAAATGTCTCCTCCCTGGTACAACCTACTTCTACCTACCTTTACGTGGTCTCAGCTATCCTACATTATTGGCAATGTAATGATGTGTTAATAGTTAGCTGTCTGAAATGCGCCTGAGTCATTGTTCCCCTGGTAATGAGACTAACCTTTAAAAATGAAGGTTAAATAACATGAGGCCTTGGCAGCTGTAGTGGCCCGGATCATGTGACTAGCATGTGACACCCTCTGTAGATTAAAGCTTCAATGCATTCAAAAGGTCACAAGGTCAAACGTTCCAATGAGTCATTTAATTTCTCTTCAGCAAGCTATGACACCCACCATCTCAGCTTGTTCTGATGTGAATTCTGGGTGAAAAAAATGAAGATATTTCTTAAAGTAAGTAAATGTAATAGAACCCAGCCTCAATAAATTATCTATAAATGGTAACAAAGAGATATTATTAAAAAGACAATATATACATTTGTACATTAACTGGCATGTACTTAAAAAAACATTTACTTTACCTTTATATAATATTAGGTAAACCATGTGTAGCTACAAGTGTTAAAACATACCTGTTGTAAGTTTCAGGTCACAAGTAGGACTGATGTTGGTGGAGGATAGCCACTTTAGTTCTTTAATCATCTGCAAGTAAATACTACCTGCAAATAAAATTACCTGCAAATAAAATCACAAATGATCCATTTCCTGGACTTGTGTGAAGATGCAAGTTCTGCAAAGCTGGGAACACTTTCTTGTCTGGCCATGGAAGCCACTACAGCAAAAACAACACAAAATAGCTGGGATGTCTTATCTCGAAAAATTCAAACTGAAACAAATGAGACGGGTTTGGATTCCTGTTGCAATTGATGTTCACAGAAATGTAGCTAAAGGGAGATCACAATTTGACAGCAACAATTTCAACATTAGTTGAGTAGAGAAAAGTGGGATGTCTGGCCTGTAATTTGTCCCTTTATACAATTAGATGTTGTCTCTACGTTGTGGACAGTCCCTATGCAGTTAGATGTTGGATCTAGGTTGTGGTCAGTCCTTATTAAGTTAGATGTTGGATCTAGGTTGTGGTCAGTCCTTATGCAGTTAGATGTTGGATCTAGGTTGTGGTCAGTACCTATGCAGTTAGATGTTGTATCTAGGTTGTGGTCAGTCCTTTTGCAGTTAGATGTTGGATCTAGATTGTGGTCAGATCCAACATCTGATGTTGGATCTACATTTTGGTCAGTCCCTATGCAGTTAGATGTTGGATCTAGGTTGTGGTCAGTCCCTATGCAGTTAGATGTTGGATCTAGGTTGTGGTCAGTCCTTATGCAGTTAGATGTTGGATCTAGGTTGTGGTCAGTACCTATGCAGTTAGATGTTGGATCTAGGTTATGGTAAGTCCCTATGCAGTTAGATGTTGGATCTAGGTTGTGGTCAGTACTTATGCAGTTAGATGTTGGGACAAGGTTGCATCCTTATAGATCATTCCCAATGCCCCAGGGTAGTGATGGGGACATCTGCCCTGTGTAGGGTGCCGTCTTTCGGATGGGACGTTAAACAGGTGTGCTGACTCTCTGTGGTCATTAATAATCCCATGGCACTTATCTTAAGAGTAAGGGTGTTAATTCCCAACCAGGCCTCACTTCAGTCATGGCCTCCTTATAATCCCCCTCCTTCCTAATTGGCATATAACTACTCACCTCTCCGTCTAAAAGCTGGTGTGTGGTGAGCGTTCTGGTGCAAAATGGTTGCCGTGCATCACCCAAGTGGGTGCTACACATTGGTGGTGGATCAGGAAGGCTTTCCCCCTCATTGTGTAAAGTGCTTTGGGTTCCTTGAAAAACGCTTTATACGTTGAATTAATTATTTATTATTCTGCCTCTGTGTACAGTTAGATATTGGGTATAGGTTGTATCCTGGCTCTGTATATACAGTTACATATCGGATCTAGGTTGTATCCTGGCTCTGTATATACAGTTAGATGTTGGATCTAGGTTGTATCCTGGCTCTGTATATATAGTTAGGTGTTGGATCTAGGTTGTATCCGGGCTCTGTATATACAGTTACATATTGGATCTAGGTTGTATCCTGGCTCTGTATATACAGTTAGATGTTGGATCTAGGTTGTATCCGGGTTCTGTATATACAGTTAGATGTTGGATCTAGGTTGTATCCGGGCTCTGTATATACAGTTAGATGTTGGATCTAGGTTGTATCCTGGCTCTGTATATACAGTTAGATGTTGGATCTAGGTTGTATCCTGGCTTTGTATATACAGTTAGATGTTGGATCTAGGTTGTATCCTGGCTCTGTATATACAGTTAGA
>JACXGM010040036.1:0-10429 GCA_016801145.1 Umbra pygmaea
CCAGTCCCTGTGCCATTGCCTGTTCCATTTCCTGAGCCTTTCCCGGTCACTGAGCCTTTCCCCGTCACTGAGCCTTTCCCCGTCACTGAGCCTGCCCTTGTCCCAGAGCCTGCCCTTGTCCCAGAGCCTGCCCTTGTCCCAGAGCCTGCTCTGACTTCCAAGCCTGAACCTTTCATTGTCCCAGTGCCATTGTCTTCCCCTGTCCCAGTGCCATTGCCTGCCCCTGTCCCGGTGCCATTGTCTGCCCCTGTCCCTGTGCCATTGTCTGCCCCTGTCCCGGTGCCATTGCCTGCCCCTGTCCCGGTGCCATTGCCTGCCCCTGTCCCGGTGTCTTTGGCTGCCCCTGTCCCGGTGCCTTTGGCTGCCCCTGTCCCCGTGCCAGTGTCTGCCCCTGTCCCCGTGCCGGTTCCTGCCCTAGTCCCCGCTCCTGTCCTCGGGCCTGCGCCTACCCTGGTCTCTGTGTCCCTCTCTGTGTCTGTCTGTTTGTCTGTGTCTGTCTGTGCAGTGTACTTCCAGGTTCCTGTGTCTGCTGTGGTTCCGGTGTCTGGTCCGCCTTTGCCTTGGCCTTCGACGCCCCCTCCAGCCTGGCCACCTCCCGCGGGGCCATTGACTCCGCCTTTGTCGGCCCGGACTCTGCCTCTGGTGCCACCTGCCTGGCCTCCGCCTCGGCCTTCGCTTCTGCCTTGCTCGGCCGGACCTCCGCCTGCCCAGACTCAGCCGTCCAGCCCATCGCTGCTGCCTCCACCCTCCGGACCGCCGTTGATTCCTCGTCCCTCCGGTCCGCTGTTGCTGCCTCCGCCCTCCGGGCCGCCGTTTCTGCTTCGTCCCTCCGGTCCGCTGCCTCCGCCCTCCGGCCCACCTAGCCTCCCTCCACCTGCCTGTTCTGCTCGTCTGCTTCGCCCTGGGGAGCCTCCGCCGCTCTGGTTTCTGCTGCTACAGTCTCCTGCCTGGGTCTTCTGTCGCCTGGTGTCCAGTGGCATGTTGCTGTTTGGCACCTCTGGAGCTGCGCCTTGGGGGGGGATTCTGTAACGTTTCTCAGTTCCTCTTCCCAGAGAACTACATCTTCCCCTTCCTAGATTGCTCAGAACTACAATTCCCATTCCCCAGTTCATCTTCCCTGTGAACTACAGCTTCCCTGGTCTTGCCTCCTCAGAACTACGATTCCCATAACCCGGACTCGATCACCCAAATTCAGTACACCTGCTCCCACTCAAGCAGTATATATAAGCACACACATGCTCTTGCCTCTTTGCGAGGTATTGTGAGTATTTGATTTTCTCCTTTCTGAGCATTCCATTTCTATGTGGTTATTCCGGTTTGACCTTTGCATTGTTTATTGATTATTCTGCCTTGGATTTACCTCTGTACCTTCGCCTACAGTCTTATATTGTTATTCTGGCCTGACCCCTGCATTGTTTGATTATTCTGTCTTGGATTTACCTCTGTACCTTCGCTTGACCTGTTGCAGCCTTGGATGGGGAAATTTTCCTGTATTAAAGGAACATTGTTCTTTTTACCTTGTGAGTGGATCATTACAATACTTCTTACTTATAAAGCAGAAGGGGCCTTAAGATTCTCCAAGCAGAGATATTATGAGATGGGGAACAGAGCCAGTCGCCTATTAGCTTTTCAACTCCCCAAAGCCCAGGTGAGCTGGGTAGTTCCTAAGATCGTACATCCCACGCTTCAAGAAACAGTATCTCATCCGAAGGAAATAGCAGACGCTTTTGCATCATTCTATAAGAAACTGTACAAACAGCCTAAATTGAAAACAATAAATGATGACCCTGAGAGTTTTCTGGCAGACCTTCATTTACCCTCACTTTCAGAGGATGAGGCATTGCAAATGATATCAGATACAGAAATACGGGACGCTATGAAAAACAAAAAACAACAAATCTCCAGGGATAGATGGATTCCCTGGAGAGCTTTATAAATGTTTTATAGATGACCTAGTACCAATACTGACTAAAGTTTTTATTTATGTCTTATCCAAAAACGATCCACCAACTACTTGGCCAGAGGCCATCATATCGGTGATACACAAAGAAGGTAAAGACCCGAAATTCTGTGAAAGATATAGACCTATTAGCCCGACATGTAACAACCAAAAATGACTGACTGGTATCCTGACAAACCCAGACCAGACAGGCTTTATCCCAGGCAGACAATGGGCTAATAACTTAAGGAGAACTCTAAATGTCATAACATGTGCCAAGAAAAATATACTAAACTCTGTGTTAATCAGTTTTGATGCACAAAAAGCATTTGACACAGTGAATTGGCAATTTCTGTACAAAACATTGCCCTCTATTGGATTCCACCCGAGGTTTGTAGATTGGGTAAAGGTTATATACACAAACTTAAAATCACGCGTTCGAGTGAACGGGTGCTGCTCTGAATTTTTCCATCTTGAGAGAGGGGTTAGACAGGGAGACTGTCTCAGTCCCTTGCTCTTTGCTGTTAGTATTTAACATCTAGCAGCGCTAATCAGGCAAAATGACCATATTAAAGGCATAGAAGATGATGGCCTCTATGCGGACGACATATTGATGTATATCAGCGACCCAATCTCTTCAATCCCTGCACTGATAGGGACTCTAAAAGAATATGGAGAACTCTCAGTCTACCAAATTAATCTGAAGCATTGATATTGGTGGGGCAATGGCCTGCCAAACTAACTGGAAGATTTAAATTCCATTGGCCTAACCAAGGGTTTAGATACCTAGGTATTGTCATAACTTCAGACATGCTACATTTATTCAAGGCCAATTATGGAAAATTTATTGGGGAAATTAAAAATGACCTAACGAGATGGGAAGCCCTCCCGTTATCCTTGATAGGGCGGGTGGAAACAATACAAATGAACATTTTGCAGAGGCTCCTCTTCCTGTTCCAATCCCTACCTCTAGAGGTCCTTATGTCTACATTTAAAATACTTAACAAGTGGCTATCTACATTTATTTGGCAAAACAAAAGACCCAGAATTAGATTTAAAAGACTCCTATGTTCAAAGGTGAATGGGGGCCTAGATTTACCTAACCTGAAGAATTACTATTTGGCAGCTCAGCTTAGACCAATGGTTGCATGGATATCCCAAGATGGGGATACCATATGGGTTGGGATGGAACAGGCAGAATGCCCAGAAAGGTGCTTGGACACGATTCCATTCATGAATCAGGCTACCTGGAGAATAACTAAAAGTAGCAATAAATGGGTGGGAACTACTTTAAAAATATGGTCTATGATTAGGAAGAAGCTAAGATTACCCATGTCGTAATCCAAGGAGCCACATAGAGGGACAAGATGGCGGACTAAATTAGGTCGTGTAAGGCACATCATGACAAACATTTAGATGTAACATAACAAATAAAGACAAAAGTAAAGACAAAACGACAGTAGCTACGGGATTAAAAATAACTAAACAAGCTGGATAATAACAAGAAACAAATTAAAAGAATAGAGCGATTTATTGACAAATATTACGTACTTCAAACAACTATGGATGAAAGTAAAGCTGGAGAACCGATAACGAAACGTAAGCGAGATTTCTCGACAGACACGGACGATATAATATTTTCACCTCCGGGAACAGTAAGGGAAGATTTGGACATATTAAAATCAATAAATGATAAATTGGGCATACTTGAACTGGTCAGTAAGGATATAAAAGCACTAAAAGCGAGTCTCGAAATGACGAGAAAACAGCGTTGTTAGAAAAAGAGACAAATAAATTAAATATTTCTGTTAACAACATGGCAACTGATATGAATGAATTAAAAAAGGAGAACAAACTTTTGAAAGATTCATTACTGGACATAAAAACTAGATCAATGAGAAATAATATTGTACTCACAGGTATCAAAGAGAAAGAAGGCGAAGTTATCGAGGAAGTCATGGCTGATTTTCTCCAAACAACGCTTAAAATCCCACGTAGATACTGTTGAAATGATCAAGTTTGAATGTGTTCACCATTTTGGACCAAAAAAAACAAAAATATGAACGCACTATCGTTGCTAAATTTGCCTATTTTAAGGATAAAATCAACTTTAAAAGCTTGGGGAAAAGACTTGCAGGTTCAAACATCGCTATGAATGATCAATTCCCCAAAATAATTGCCGGACGACGTAAAGTACTTTATCCAATCGAAAAGGAAAACAGAATGAAAGGTAAACGTGTTGCGCTTGTTGTTGATAAACTATACATTGACAATCAGCTTTTTCGCGATAAAAATGCTACTCCCTGGCTATATTAAAATTGCTTACAAAAAACATTAAAGGAATATATAGGACTTAAGATGGGTAAACAATTGTTAAAACTAGATATGGACAATAACTTTCGTTATTTATTAACTCAAATAGAAAATGTTTAAAGTGTAATGGACACATGGATTGTACTGTGGGAGCGGAGGTGTATGGTAGGTGTTTGGTACTGGTGAAAGCGATTTTGTGAATGCCATGATATAAGTGTGGTGTCTGATGCTTGCTTACCCTTATACTACTAGGCCTATGTTTTTTGAGCTGGAGCTGTATGGGGGGGCTGTGAGGTTGTACAGAGGGATAATGGTAATATTATGAAATTAACTTATTTTATGGATTCATTGCACAGTATACCGAATGGCTTCAAACAGTGGCGTAGGCAGCTGGCACACCCAGAAATCAGATGCATAATGCACTTTTTGTTATAGCCTTGGCAACGTTTTTTTTAAACTTAGTCTATTATGGTCTAATTATAATATTTGTTCATTTTAAATAAATTCTTAATTTTTTCATACATCTAGATCCACGCCTACACATTTAAGTGTATGCTCAAAAATAGCCGCCAACGTGACCCCAGCGAATATCACGGGAGACGAGCAGCGTAGTGCGTAATGGGCGTAATAGGCCAACACATTCAGCAGCTAATCTTGATCCATATGTGCCAGTGCAGTGCGATACATCAAAGTTGTGCGCTTACAGGTACAGACTTTATACATAGTGTTGCGTTTGTTTGTGAAAGGTATTTTAATGTATGGTCTGTTTGATACAGATCAACATCAATGTATCCCCTTTCTCTGTAGCAGCGACCATATATCGAGAACATACATTTACTATTCCTATTTCCTACAGAACTTGTTAAACAACCAAGTATTGTAACAATTAATTTACACACGCTGTACATTTTTTATTTGCTCCCATGACTGTTTAACACTGTCAGGGTTGCAAATGAAAGAATACAAAAAATACAATTGTTATACACCATCAGCATGAAGCAGGCCCGGCGGCACGAGGGGGCAAAAGGGGGCAATGCCCCCTCACTTAGAATATTTTTACCCTCAGTTTTGATTCCAGTATGTGTCCTACAAATCCCTCCACAGTCAGGCCTAGCTGCGATTTGTTGCGTTGATTATTACGCTGTGCCGCTACACAGGAATCAAAACCAGCGGGTTAACATAAAAAAGTCACACATTTGTAAAAATCTTACGTTGATTGGCCTTCACACAGTAGAAAGGCGGGCACAATTTGAAATGGATGATTACGTTCAAATGTAGCCTAGTAGTAGATTGTTTCCACCAGAAAGAAGTTTCACAGCTCAATTATGGTTTTTAGAAAGTGGTTTTGCACATCCTCAACTCAAAGTGGCGCGGAAATGGAGACGCCAGCCACAGAGGCTGCCTTGCCAACATTGCCGGTAACACCGGGACATTCGACCGCCGATGCCACTCGGCCTAGCTGCAGCAGAGTAAAACTGTCTTGCCGCCTATACAGACTTGCAGGTGCGTGTGCCTGACAAACTTTTCTGAATCCGGTAAGAAATATCAGCATTGTCTGTTTTGAATTATTGTGTAATTTGCAAGATTGTGGAAATGGTGGAAAATGGCTTGGCAATACGTTATTTTCTTCATTGCTTTTGATTGTCTATTGCGGGATTGAGGTGATGACATTTGACATTTTTCGTTTATAATGTCTAATTTATTGTTGATGTTGTTATAGTAGAATAACTGCTTTTTGCAATACATTGATGAAGGTGGGTAGATTTTGAGCAATATTAGGAACTGTAGTGATGTGAGCTATAGGCCTATGGAAATTAGGAACTTTTCTTCGCAGAAGTTGTAAAGCAGTCTAACATGTTTTATAATGGCAAGACAGACGTGTGTCTGGCTGCAATTGAATGCATTGTGTATTTACAAGCTACAAATGATTACTGTCCATTCCACTACATACTATCAACATTATTCATTGTGTTATTTCCGATCTGAAATATGTGTGCCCCCTTAGTAATTTTGGGTGCCCCCTTGCGGAGTTAATTCTCCCGCCGGGCCTTGTCATGAAGCAACACTGGTTTAATGGAATACACAATTGTGATTATAGTCAGGGATATCGATGAGACTGAGGCACTTATAAATACACGGGTGGCATCTTTCCCCAGCTTTCCTTCTTGCTTTATGCCTGGATTATATTTTATATGCTCTTCAAGTTTATCTAAAATTATAATTTACTACTGTCGGCTCTCATAGACTTGTCCGTGTCTGCGATTGGTCCTATGATGCACACACCGCCCCTTTTATGTAAACGCGCTTGTCACTAAATTAGGAAATCCTGGGTTGATTTAATCAATTGATAACCACGGTCGTGACATCTCGTATCTATCGCAATTAGGTTTAGTGAAGCCAGGTAATGAATGGAAATCTAGGGCATGTTGAACATAGCTTCGTAGTATAGGCCTCTGTTATGTAGAGAAATATCAATGTGGCACACCAAGTTTTTTAGATGCACACCCAAATATTTTTTTCTGGCTACACTACTGGCTTCAAACCAATATTCATCTAAAAGAGTGATTAATAACTTACTTCTATGGAGAGGTCTCTTTCTTTTAGGGACAGTCTGAAGGACCTGGCCACTGGACATTCTGACTCTCTTGGGCCTATTGTAGGCTGCTTGTGTCACATGATGGTCAAAACCTACTTGGGCCGCCCCTCCCTCAGTGACCCTGAGCCTGCTTGGCAAGGTGGGTCCGATTAAGCCAATGCCCTAAGAAGGGTTACATAATACACAGGGAGATTCTCAAAGCTGCCATGGGAACCCTGTTGACCTGTACCTACCAGTGGGGATTCCGATGGGGTAATTCCTTCCAGGCAGTGGCTGTGTTTGGCTAACACTGGCCGCAGTAACCCATGGGTAGGAGATCACACTCGGACAATCAGGGAGGGAGGTTGTATTAAGGTTTTTATTATGGCCGTTTCAGTATAAGACAATTTTGGTACCCACTCAATGGATGGTGGGTGTCTACACCAGGTGTTTGGGCATGTGTCTTGGAAGGAAGACACCACTCTGCAATTTAGACAAAAATGTACAAAATACTCTGTTGTGTGTGTGTCTTTCTGGGCGGCTTTGCAGGTCCCATCATGCAGCTATAGGACTTTGGGGGAATGCAACCACTCTAAACCTGCTGGTATTATGGCTTGAGATAAATTAATGAGGTGATTAGGAATGTGTGAGTATGTTTGTTTGTTTGTTTGTAACCCACAATTGAAGAATGGGAGTTAAATACATTTTCCTACAGAATGCAAACTGAACAGAAGTAACTATAACGATAATAATTGCTAAAATATCAACTGATTTTCCAGAAGTGTCTCTATAATGAAAATATTGAAAGGGGTAGAACAGGTATTAATAGAAGCAGAATACTTTTGGAAAAAATAGCTACAAAATAAATTAAAATGAGGTATCTTTATAGATAAAATGTATTGAGCGCTACACAAATTGAGATAAGGGTAATTGGAATACTACTGGTAGGACGTTTGCGTATACACTACCTTTGGCACAATGTGCTTGGTGGTGGGGAACAATTCTACCTAGTACAGGGTGTGGGAGGGAGTGGATTGTGGCTGGATTGAGGGTTATTGTGATAATTGTTAATTTCGGGAATTGGGGGGAAGATATTGGGAGGAATAGGGAGGACCAACGGGACAATTTATACTTTCTAGCATTCCAAAAATTATGGTATATCATCAAAGACAAGCAATATTTAAGCCATGTCGCAAAGGTGGTTTTAAAAAACTATATCGAGATAAATAAAATGGAACTAAGGATCACAGTATGGTAACTGGAGAAATAAGTATAGCCAACTATAATTGTAATGGATAAGCAGATAATTAGAAATGACGAGCAGTATTTACCTGGTTAAAAGAAATGGAATACAATATCTACTGTTTACAAGAAACACATTCAACAGCTTTAAATGAAGTTTATTGGAAAATGGAATGGGATGGGGAAGCTTATTTCTCTCATGGACAAAGAAACTCGAAAGGGGTGATGATATTAATTTAAAAAAATACTAATATAAATGTGGAAAATGTCATTTTGGATTCTGAAGGTAGATGGATCATATTAAAGATGGTAATTGACTTGAAACAGATATGGCTCATTAACCTATATGGTCCAAAAAAAGATCATCCACTATTCTTTAAAGAGATATAAGAAACTATTAAATTTACAAGCAACACAGGGCTATATAATTATAATTGGGGATTTTAACACAACGTGGCACTCCAGCTTGGATAGAAAAGGTAATAAAAACATAAATTATCACCCACAAGCACTAAAGGAAATAAATAATTGCATGAACATTCTAGAATTGGTGGATATATGGAGGCTTAAATATCCTAGAATGATACGATATACATGGCGGAGGCTTAACCAAGTTAGTCGTCTTGATTATTTTTTGACGTCATTCTCTCTTGCACCGAAGGTTAAGAAAGTGTTGATAGAGGAAAGAATGATGTCGGATCATCATATAATTGGCATATATATTATTCTTACAGAAGTTCCACGGGGAAGGGGGTACTGGAAATTTAATCAAAGCTTACTGGAGGATAACTCCTTTTTAGCCAGGACCAAACAATTTATAGTATAATTTTTTTGAACATAACATAGGTACAGCAGACCTGCTTATTGTGTCGGATGCCTTTAAATGTGCCTTTAGAGGCCATGCAATTCAGTACTCCTCCTTGAAAAAAAGGCAATTCATATTAAAAGAGTCCATACTATCCAAAGAAATTGCAGACATAATAGCTCAGATTGACAACAGTAACAGTTATAATATGGAGTTTCAGAATAAGTTGGAGGATAAACAAAAAGAAATGGAGCAACTCATACAAGAAAGATCAAACATAATTTATTATAAAAATAAAGCAAGTTGGATGGAATATGGAGAAAAATGCACATCCTTTTTCTTAAATCTTCAACATAGGAATGCCACCAAGAAGAATATAATTAGTCACTAATGAAGGATCCACTTACGACTCGCCAAATGAAATACTAGAGCAAAATTCTTCAAACAGATGTTCTCCTTTCAGTCTTCTCCAGTACCTTTAACAGATATTAATTGTATGAATTTTTTCCCTGATAATAACTTAAAACTAACAACTACACAAAGAGCCTCAAGCGAAGGACTAATTACTGAAGAGGAAATGCTTGAAGCTATCAAAACATTTAAACATGGAAAAACTCCTGGACTGGATGGCATCCCAGTAGAGGTATACCAAACATTTTTTTGACATATTAAGAGGTCCATGTTTTAATCATTCGTATGTAAACGGTAGATTGTCAGACACACAACAAGAAGGCCTGATCTCATTACTATTAAAACAGGACCCAAGCGGAGCATATAAAGACCCTGTATATTTAAAAAACTGGAGGCCTCTTACACTGCAATGCTGCGATGCCAAAATATTAGCCAAATATATAGCTCTTAGAATTAAGAATATTTTATCAGATATAATTAATCCTAATCAGACAGGCTTTATGCATGGACGTTACATTGGAGACAATATAAGACAAGTTTTAGAAACAATAAAACACTATGAACTATCAGGACTATCGGGCCTAGTTTTCATAGCTGATTTCGAAAAAGCCTTTAATCAAGTTCGATTAGACTTTATATATAAATGTTTGGAATATTACAATTTTGGAGACTCTTATAAAATGGGTTAAAATTATGTATAGTAACCCTAGATGTAAAATTATAAATAATGGCTATATCTCGCAACATTTCAATCTGTCAAGAGGAGTTAAGCAGGGCTGTCCATTGTCGGCTTACCTTTTTACTGTTGCAATTGAAATGTTAGCCAATAAAATCAGAACTAACAACAACATGAATGGCCTGAAAATCCATGGCTTACAAACAAAGGTATCTATGTGTGCCGATGACTCGTGTTTCCTTTTGTAACACCAGTTGGAATCACTAAAAAGCCTCCTAAAGGATCTCGATACCTTTTCAAATATATCTGGATTAAAATCTAATTACGATAAATGTACTATATTACGTATTGGAGCTCTAAAAGATTCAGATTTTATATTACAGTGTAGATTACCAATAAAGTGGGCTGATGGGGATGTAGACATATTAGGTATACATATACCATATGAAAGATCAAGTGGTATTCAAA
>JACXGM010040037.1:0-10429 GCA_016801145.1 Umbra pygmaea
TCACTGACTGCGGAACGGCTGCGTTCCGACTCCGTCCCAGCTCCGGCGATCCGCAGCCCTTCGGAGCAGATACGCAGAGCTTCTATTTCTGCCGGATGCCGGAGAGCTCCGCAGCAACTCAGTACAGTATATATGCTGTTATATCGCGCGATCATACGTGAATTCGCGAGGGTCCTCGTATAGTCACTGTCAGCCGTTCTGCAACCAATACGGACCTGGTGGGTATTGAATGATGGCGGAGCACAGAGCCGACACGCAGCGGAGCCGATCTGCAGTCGTTCCGCAGTTAGTGGAAATCCCGGGTGGGTCAGCTCCGCTCCGCTCACATACTCTGCACTGAAACCACATAAAAACGCAACTAAGTCAGCACAGTTGATAAGTTAAGGTGGGGTAAAAACACGATTCTTGGTAGGGCTGTAGCCCCACCAAGCCGCCCCTGCTTGTATGGATTTCATACAAAATGTTTTCCTCGCTTTTAAATATGCAACATTCACAATGAATACCATAGCTACGTGACTAATTTACAATTTAAACTGCATATTTCAAAAAGGCTTCATATATAGCTGGTTTACAAAAAAAGGAGGTAATGATGGGACATTTTGTCAAAAGATTTAACCAGCTAGCTGTGTCTATTTAATGTTTCATAGAATAAATACGAACCCTCAGACTTCCATATCAAAGACTGCATGTCGAACAGTAAAATTAGCTTGCTGCTACCACAACGTATTAAAAAAGGTGTGCTCCTCGTGTCAGAAGTGAAGAATCCAGAAAGTTCCGCAAACAATGAAAAAGTAATAAACCAGTTGCTGGGTCAAAATAACCCAACCAGCTGTTTATTTGTGAATGACCCTGTAACAACTTATTTGACCCAGCACGAGCACCCAATAATGTGTTTACAGTACCCCAAACAACCCAACATTTTTTGTCCCAGCACAATCAAGCCAATCATTTGTTTACAGAAACCCAGCATCATTTTAAGTGTAATAAGAAAACAGTTCTGAAAACAAAAACAACTAAATGGAGTCAAATGTAAACCCACCCATCACACCAACAATGAACGATCAAACACAAAACCAGAGGAAATATATACAATAATGATTGGAGAGATGATTAACAACTGAGTATGTTTAACAAGACAGACACACAGAAAATACATTGGTAGATGATAATGTAATAGTAATGAATCTGTCCAGGTTCAAAAAGAAAGGCAATGATTCTTCAATAAATCTCTGCCCTGGTTTGGAATCCGTGACAATTTGACATTGGTTGGACGTTACACCTTGATGATACACCTTGAAGAAAAATGTCAGCAACCTCTCTTTGAATGACAGAATTCTTACCTACAATACCATCACTAGGGTGACCATATTTTAGTTTTCAAAAAAGAGGACAGTGGGAGCGGGAGGCAGATGGACACCCACAGTGGGTGGTAAATACAACTACGTTCACAACCATGCAGCTATTTTATTAAACTTTCATACATAATGTAAAACTGTACATCCTTTCCATTCAACTTTTGTCCCTCAACAATATAATAATAACAAACAAATAAACATTTTTTTTAGCTTTTAACACCTTTTACATGACACTGACAGTTCGACCAATGTTTGCGTAGGCCTACATGACCGACCAATGGTGGCGTGTGTAACGTTCCCCAGTTCCCCTTCCCTGGAAACTGCCACTTCCCTATCCTACATTGCTCAGAACTACAATTCCCATTCTCCAGTTCTTCTTCCTGTGTACTACAGCTTCCCTAGTACTTGGAACTACATTTCCCATATCACTGACTCAATTATCAAAATTCAGTACACCTGCTCTCACTCACTCATATATAAGACACACACACTCCATTGCCTCTCTGCGAGGTATTGTAAGTACTGTTTTCTTCTTACTGAGCATTCATTCATGTATTGTTGTTCTGGTCTGACCTCTGCCTTGTTCCTGGATTATTCTGCCTTGGATTTACCTATTGTACTTTAGCCTAATATTTGCTATTCCGGTCTGACCTCTGCCTTGTTTTGGATTATTCTGCCTTGGTTTTTCCTATTGTACCGTAGCCTATAATTTGCTGTTTGCAATTCTGGTTGGACCCCTTGCTTTTGACTGCCTGAATGAAATAAACATTGTTCATTTTTACCTCTGGGAACTTTATCATTACAGCGTGTGAGAAGGCGAGATCTAAAGAGAAAGGTCAAAGCAATTCAAACCCCCAACAACGCACACAATGAATGGTGACTGTAGAAAGCAAAAGCCGAATCCCAGACATTTTGGGCGATTTAGAAATCCCGGCCAGGCACATTTTTTTTTAGGTCCAAAAAGAGGACATGTCCGGGAAAAAGAAGACGTATGGTCACCCTAACATCACAGAGTCAAGCACCTTTTTAAATGTCTTTTTACACAACTGTCATACTCAGTCAAGAATATGGGATCCTGTATATGATGGGTGGGGTTAGAAGGGTTAGAACAATCCTGAATATTCTGTGCATAGGATGATGTGATGTTATCCGATGCATATGACAAATAAACAACTTTGACTTTGACTTTGAATTGGCATTATCAAAAACAAAGCATCTCTGAGTGTGAATATTGGCTTTAAAACTTTAAACAGGGATATCTCAGAAGTAGATTTCTTTAGTATTTCAAAACTTATAGGATCATAACTTTTCAATTATTCAAGTGCTGTCACGATGGTGGACGTTGGAAGGCAGGAGGCAGATTGCAGGAGTCGTTGCCATAGATTTATTAAGGCAGGAAGGAGCAGATTCCAACAGCAGCATACGAGACGAACAAACAAAACAGACATACCAAATACCTACTATGCATAATGTGGCATAGACACAATGGTAACAAGGAATACTTGTTATTCTTAGTTAGATGTGCTACGACACTTAACAAGGTGAAGGCTCAACTACACATTCCCTAACGATTACTCACGTCTGCAAATGCTCACTCCCTACAACCAGGTGACAGTACGATGACACACAACTGAAAGGGGGCAGAGGAAGAAAATATATACACACAGTTAATTGAAGACAGGGATCAGCTTGTGGTAATTAAGGTGGTGAACACAAAGACAGAATAGTGAAATTGGAATCTTGAATAATGTCCCAGTCAGACCACAAAATGGGGCTAAGCCATCCTGTGGCGAGTCCCATCCAGTTACTACAAGTGCAGTGTTTGACTGCCCCCTCAGTTTCAATGGGCATGAGGCCTCTGGTGTTTGATGTCCCATTTTGAAGGTGTAGGTCCTTTATATATATTTTTTTTTTACATGTCATTTACTTCCATGAAATGTAAATGCATTATGTGACTTTTGGGATAATAAGCCTACTGAGGAGTGGCTTCCGTCTGGTCACTCTACCATACGGGCCTGATTGGTGGAGTGCTGCAGAGATGGTGATTCTTCTGGAATGTTCTCTTCACAGAAAAACGTTGGAGCTCTGTCAGTGACCATCAGGTTCTTGGTCACCTCCCTGACTAAGGTCCTTCTCCCCTGATTGCTCATTGGGGCCTTCAATGCTGCAGATATTTTTCTGTACCCTTCCCCAGATCTGGGTCTTGATACTATCTCAGAGGTCTACAGACAATTCCTTGGACTTCATGGCTTGGTTTGTGCTCTGACATGCGGACAAGTGTGTGCCTTTCCAAATCATGTCCAGTCAACTGAATCTACCTCAGATGGACTCCAGTCAGGTTGTGAAAACATCTCAAGGATGATCAGTGGAAATAGGATGCTCAATTTTGAGTTACATGGCAAAGACTATGTGAATACTTATGTACATGTGCTTTTTTGTCATCTTTAATTTTTATAAATCTGAAACACACTTCTTTCACATTGTCATTATGGGGTATTGTTTGTAGAATTTTGAGCAATTACGCTTTACATTCATACAGTAAATGGAATGGTGTGTAGCACATCAAACCAATTGTGTTATAACATAATTTGGGATTTTGTTCATTCCTGGTATTGTGTTTAGTTCTGACTTTAGTATATATGCACCTGTGTTTGGTCATGTCCTTGTGAGTCATTGTTCCCTGGTACAGATGTTGTCAGTTTACAATATATTGTAGGCTCCTGTTCTCTGGTCCAGTTTGTGAGTTCCTAGTTTTAAGGGTTACTATCTGAGTTCTAATGTGTGCTTACTCAGGTTTCTACAAAGCCAGTGTGCTGGCATTTAGAGTTTCTTATTGTACAGTTCCAGTGTTTGTAGAGCAGGGTCTTCCTTCTGTGATTTCCCTTATCTGTTCATCATCTGATAATAAATTCCATTCTTCATTGAAAACGCATCTGCCTCCTGCCAACTCCTTATCCACAACATCGTGACACCTAGCTGGCCAAACTCAGAGCAAAATCCAATTCACGCTATGTGGAAGGGCGACCTTGCAAACACACAAATGCACAAATGGACACACAGGGACATACACACAGAATCGAGCACACATTCAAATATAGCCCAACATATGCTAGAATGGTCTGAAATTGTTTAATTCCCAGTCACAAATTACAATCTAATCTTTTCCATACTATGATGACAAGCAAGCCAAATTCATTCAACTGCTGCCATGGTACACTGATTAGCCCAACAGCACTGCATAATCCAATAAATATGTGTTGTAATCCAGTCAATTAGTCAGCATAACAATATAGTAACCTTTTGCAAATTACAAAGCACAAAGGTATTAACAATGTAAATATAACACCACACTAATAACAGGTTTGTATCCCATGAGAGTTTAGTTTGCCTATCATGACTGCTCTCTTCCTACATTAAAGCCTGCCCTGTCTCTCTTCAGGTGTGTAACAGTCTGAACAGGGGATATTGTAGTGCTTTTTGAACCACATCAGCCTCTGATGACAACACTAGAAAAGGCCAGCGGTATCTTAGCCTGGATGACTCACTAGTGAAGTGTAGGCAGCATTATGTAAAATCACTTGTGTTAACTGATACCTACTGTGGAGTTTCTTGCTCAAATTGGAGCTGTCCCTCAACATTTGGAAATGAAGAGGATCTGAAATGGAGAACGGATGACTCAAGAGGAGAATAGATAGGCGCAGCACACAGTTGTTGACAAATGCATAAAAGAACATAGGGGAACAGGAAATATAATTGCACAGTCCATAGAAAGGGCATGCTTTTTCCAAAATATCATGTTTAAATATATCCCAACAAGGAAAAATACAGAGCACCCAAAAAGCCATGGTGACAAGTTAATCCATGCAGCTTTTCAGTTATGAAAGGGATTTGCCTGAAAGTAAAAACATTATGCGTGAGGCATGAATCAATGGAGTTGGTTAATCTCTAATAAGAAAAAAGTGAATGATTGTGTGTCCTGACACTGTCAACGAAATCTGAGTGTAGAAATGTTAATGATAGTTGTAGCGGTATTAGCAGTGCTTGAAGTGGGGGAAAAAAAGTGGCAGTACCTTATTATCTCCCATTGGAATCAACTGGTATAAAAAATAACCCAGTAAGTATCACATTAACATTTTTATAGCATATGAATGAACCAGCCCTAAATCACATGAAATACGTTCTGAGGGAACTATTTAGTAGAACCTAAATATGTGAAATATGAACGTATGAGAGGGTCAATTCCATTTGTAGGGAACTGAATTGAACACTCGAATAACGTTAATTATGAACATATGAAAATCATGACGTAGCATGTAAATAGCGTCGTTTTTGCTAGGGTGGAGGTCGGGGATGGTGGACGGGTGTATAAATCTGCGACTGGCATGCCAGTGTTCGCGAGTTCAAATCCAGAACGGCACTTTGTAGGTGTTTTGTTCTACATTGCATGCATCATGCACACAGAAAATTGTCGTTTTTTGTAATGTTAACCCTAACCTTAATCCTAACCTTAACCTCAGTAACGTCATATCTAACCTTAACCATTAGTAACCTAATGCCTTACCTTAACCGTTAGTATTCTCATGCCTAACCTCAACTGTGAATGTTGCAATATAATTTTGAACGCTATGGAATGTATGGAATGTGTGGAATGTTGAGATATGAGATGTTGGTTTTTGTCATGATTATACATGTATTTATAAAACGGATCCGGTGATATCTGCAATTTGATTGGCTAAAACTGCATTCCAAGCCTATGACAATTCCCAGATATCCGCACTGTAGAATGTTGCCTTTTCACTGAAGTGTTATCAAAAACTATCACTACGCCCCCCTGAGGAGCTGAACAAAATAAAAAACATGGCGGACAATTCCTCTCGCTTCAAATCTCAACACCAACTTCCAAATAAGACCATCTAAAAAAATAAAAACTTTTAACATTCACTTACCCCAAAAAGATTGTCACTGATGTAGACATGCTAACCAGCCACAGGTTTTACGTAATCTAATCTTTTTTGTAATAAAGTGTTTTTTCGTGACGAAGCGATAGCTAGCTAGTGGCTGTCATGTCAATAACGGTCAATACACCGGTGGCTGGCTCGTTAGCCTAATGTCTGACCTGCCACTCACATTACACACACTGACTTTTCCACATATCACGGGTTGGGTTGTTTATCCATCTAACCCTAGACCCCTTTCTTCATATTTTAAAATATCAAGAAATAGCCTACAGTTGACATCCTTATTATAAAAAAGAGGAATTACGATAGCCTACCCGTTCTACTGGCGAAATTAAGATAGGCTACTTCTCTATGAAAACGGTTGTTAGAATAAGACATAAAAGTTGCCTAATATTATTGTTCTGGCTATGTTTTATTTATTTTTTCTGTAAATTGTTGAGGCATATAGCCTGCAATTGTTTTCCTACACGTTGTTAGGAAATTGAGTAAACTCTCCCTCTGTTGTTGAAATCATCCTAATATTAATAACCGGGCGGGTCACCAGACATTCGGGGTTCAGACAATACATTGATATATGTCCCGGGCTGGAGGGATTGCATGTGTTTAATTACATTTTATGTGTGCTATTACATTATTTGTAATAACAGTGCGAATTAAATCAACTGCATTTTTCTGATGACGAACGCTATTATGTTCAAGTGCAACGCGACTGAAATTAATCCCGCAATTTGACAGCGCACGACTGTGTCAAGTGAACAGTTAATGAAAGATTTAGGGATAAACACCTACGTTCTGTGCAAACCTTATAATGGATGCCGCAAAGAGTACATTTTTCCAAGGTCCAGAAAGGTGCTACATATATAAACTACATATGCAAACAAAAACAAAAGCAAACATTTTATTTACTAGTAGAAATTAGTTTTTGCATTTACCTATATTCACATGCATATATTAACAATTAATTCATTTAGGCTTTTTCATGATTACGGCGATTAGTGCTGATTTTGCCCAAACTATGCCAATCTATTCAGGGGGCACTGGAAGAGATTTATATTTATGATGTTTAAAAAATCCATATCATCATGTCGTTCTTTGGAAAAGATGATATTCTATGGAATGGAACAGATATTACCCTTGCAGTTTTTCTCTCTTAACTCATCAGATCTAAATTTAAATTTGACAGCAGAGAGAAATCTAGAAAGCGTCGGAATTTTTAGATATGACTATTTATAAATACGTTGATATTTTGGAAACAGCATCTACTTCAAGTCGTAGAGTAGTATAACACTTTTACGCACAGACAGTAATTGACACCTCATACAAAATATAGGCTACCAGTTTGTCAAATACTTAAGACTACAACGTAACTGCAGTACAGCAGTTAGTGAAATACTTTAGTATCTAATAACCGGGAATGAATACTAAATTAATAGTTTTATTAATTATAGCTTAATTATAGCCTGTTAATGACAGCACCTGCATAATATAGCTACATGGAAGTCTGCCCGTATTCATAACATTTCGTTTCCAGACAAGATTGCACAATGTGGCTTTTGATGGATGTATATAAATGTTCAGAAACAAAATTCAAAGAAATGCGCTTGCAATGCAAAACTGCACAGATTTTGGCTTGACTGTGTTAACCATATGTCGTCAGTAAAGTAGCTATAGCAGGCTGATTGAATGTTGACAGTAAGGTCTGTATCATGTAAAAATTTGAATTGCATAAAAAATGCATCACTAAAGCAAACTGGCAAACAAATGCCATTTAAATTAAATGAAACTGTACATAAGTGTTCTATGAAGGTAAATATGGTGCAAAATGTGAGAGCACGTAGATGTGATGTGAGCACTTGTGGAATATGATGTGAGAACTTGTACAACTAAAATTTAACTTGTAGGTGTGATGTGAGCACTTGTAGAATATGATGTGAGAACGTGTACAACTAAAATTGAACTCGTATGTGTGATGTGAGCAATTGTAGAATATGATGTGAGAATTTGCAAAACAAAAATCTGTACTTGTACGTTAACATTTTCACTTGTATAAAATATTCACACATGTGAGCTGAATTTGAAGTCAAAGGAAAAAAAAACACGAGAGCTTGTAGAAAAAAATATGTGCTGTAAATTTACTGGCATATTTTTTTTAAACATGACTCACTTTTCCAGTACAACCACAACTCGTTGATCACAACCTCTCGAATCGGTCTCTACAACCTCACAACTGTGCTATATCGCATCACAAAGTGACGAATCTGCTCGCCTTGGCTTTTGCTACCATTTCTTGTGATACGTTTGGTGGAAAAAACAAACTTGCACCGGATAAGCCAATCATAAATCAGAAGATGAAGCGCTCTTTTCTGTTCTTCATGTCGGCAAAGAGCCAATCAGTAATCTCAAACGGGCCAATGAAAATCCTGAAATCCAGAAAAAAACGCTGCAGCATGCACAGGGTTGGCAAGGTGACCACCAACCAGAACAGCGCAGGAGTAGGCCAGATTTAAAGACTGAAGATTTGGAGAAACAGAAACCAAATGGAGACAGAGGACAACAACATTGAGAACAGTGGAAATACGGACAAATATACGGAGGACGAGTGCCCATGGCTGCACCTGGAAGAATTCTTCACCTACAGGGGGAGAAAACGAGACAGCGTGCAAATGCATCTTTTACATTTTTGGAGTAATTAACTTGGCTAACAAAGCAGCTAACAACACTTTACACTCCAGTGTTATCGTTAGCCTGGCATTCAGATAAGACAGAACTACAGTAGCTATGTGTGTGTGCTGCACAAATTATTAGGACAAACAATTTCGATATAATATGTTAAATCAGCATTCATTTTACCAAATGTACCACTCTTTAACATTATGCGATTAATTAAACAATCCTCTTTGGACTTAATGCATTTTGATGATGTGTTAAACATCATCTGTTAAAAAGTAACCAGTACTTTGATTAGTAAAAACAGCGATTTTTTGTATGATCTATAATATGAAAGCTGTTTAAACTGCTGTAAATTTATAATTTAGATTGTCTGTAATATTTACAACATAGCATTACAGCATTTTATGGTAAAAGTTACCTGAAATTAGAAGGTTAAAGTGACTAATGGTGGGTTGGTCCGTGTACCTGTCGTTAATTCCATGTCTCGTTTAAATACAGTACGCAGGAACGAGATAACAGTTTGTTATTCCGTTTTTCCGTTTAATAAAAAAAACGGAAAAACTGATTTTGGCTTCATTTTCTTGTTATCTCGTTTCCGGAACTAAGATAGAAATACATCTGATATTCCGATTTTTACATCTGGGTGGAGCTACATTTGGAATGCCTGTCATTGGTCAAATAAGCAGGTAACACTTACTTGCCCTTCAAAATAGCAGTCCTGACATCTTGATCTCACTATTAATCTACTGTACTATCATTACATTTACATTCAAAGCTATAATTATCCACAAAAAGTATTGTGTTTATTAACTACCATATTTTTGTGCATATGACTGTATATGGCTGTATATTACTGTATAACTCTATATTACTGTATATGGCTCACCCCACCTGTTCACTATATTCAAAGGTGTGCCATATAGAAAGTTTTTTACACATAACTAAAGTCATTATTTTTTTCTATACTGTTGTTATAGACCATCGTTTCCTAAAGTGAGATACAAAATAAATTGTATTCTATATATTATATCCTATATGGAATGGCACATTCTCCTCACAGAGTTTCTCTGTTAACTCATCAGATCTGAATTTAAAATATACAGCAGAGAGATCTAGAAAGGAAATCGACTTTTCAGACATTACCCTTTATAAAAACATTGACATTTTGGAAACTATACCATCTACTCCAAGTTACAGAGTATAACACACTTTTAAGGGGCAGACAGTAATACCTCATTCAGAATATACCTGTTATGGTTGGCTCGCTTTTCTCCCTGTTTTGGGTGTTTTTCTTTTCTTCCTGTCTGTCTGTTGGTCTACCTGGAGGGCTGAGGTGTGTTCTGAGGAAGTAGGTCAAGGGGCGTGGCTATCTCATCACTGCAGCCATTCTGCACAGCTGCAGCTCATCTACCAGATCCTATCCACCAGTATTTAAGCCCAGCTGAT
>JACXGM010040038.1:0-10428 GCA_016801145.1 Umbra pygmaea
TTTATTAAACCTATTTTATGTACCTTGATAATGGAGCACACGTCGTGTCTGTATGGTAATGTTATTGTACTGTATGTGTAGTGTGCCAGCTGTATTTAGTAGCTAGCTGAGTGGGTAAATTACTATACCTTCCTATATATAGGCTACTCTTTCTAGATAAAGAAAATGGATGGGATCGCATTGCTTTTCAGCCGCTTTCAGACTGTAATGCTGGTTAATTCAGCACGTAGATCCCTTTCGTAATCTTACTACCTAAAATGCCGACTGCATATCTTAACTTTTTATATTGTAAAGTGTGAAAGATTACTCCTTCTTTTTGGGCTTGCTCGTAATTTCTGCAATCAGGTACAGAACACCAAACGGGCATGATGAATAGAAATTAGACTGTAATTTCAAAAACAAATATGTATAACTTTCTAGCGTCAAGCTGTACAGACGTGTGCTGTTGAATTGCCCATGTTCTGTATCGGTGTGTTCAAACGGGGACGGGCACTAAATTCACTTAGAATTCTGGGAGTTGTGGTAACTCAAGTTTAGACAGATACAGAAGCCCCCCAGTGGATGCGAAAGGAACTGAAATATACTATCGGCTTTTCTCTGATATATTGAAAAAGAACAGACGTGTATATGACAAATCATCTATGGTAACGTTTGTAAATGGTATACTATGAAACTGATTTACTGTGGAACACTCCTTTAAGAGTTTAGGAAA
The DNA here is from genome assembly GCA_016801145.1 of Umbra pygmaea. NCBI lineage: Eukaryota > Metazoa > Chordata > Actinopteri > Esociformes > Umbridae > Umbra > Umbra pygmaea. The sequence continues at coordinate 713 of JACXGM010040038.1, forward strand.
ATTGTTAAAAGTATTGAAATTTTTTTAATGGCAATCATAAAGAACTGTAAAACATTTTGCCCATTCTCAGCACAACAATATTAATGTTGGGCTTAGTGGTTAGGTGCAGGGTCAGATATATGTACAATTGGGGTTCATATTAGAATTGGGGTTGCTTTTAATACCAGTTAACCTCTTAAGGATCAGTTTCCCACCAGCGGGATATTTTCCAAAGAAAAAAAGCTGGACTAAATCACAGTTCACAGGTCTAATTTGTAGGTAATACATACATGTCCCATATCTTTACAAAGCGTAAATTCTCTAGAGTCTAGCTAATTTCTTTGTTTTACAATAGCTATAACAGAAGTAAACATTAAACTTCATAATGTGAGCTAGGTGCCTTGTACACATGCACCTCAGATGAAACAGGAGGTGGATAAAATTTTTAAGTAATATATTCATGTCTCTGAACTTTATGCTTAAGATTTTTGGATTGTAGCTACTTTCTTGGTTTTATATTAGCTATAAAATTGAAAAAGTTACAACTAATAATTTGAGCCATGCGTCTTGTAAACAAAGATGTTTGTTATTTCACCTAAAGGAAAATATTAGTGGATTATAAACACGGCTCACAACTGCAATTTTAAGTAATATATAAATGACTCATATGTACTTGAAGCTTAAGATCTTAAGTTTCCTAATATCTCAGTTTTACAATACCTATAAAATTTAAAACATTATGAGTGATAATGTGAAGGACATGCCATCAAAAGAAAAGGAATTATTTGCTAGCAGCTACTTAGCAACATAAAAAAACATATTGAGGAAATAACATATTGTACTAAAAAATATAGAACTTAAAGTTAATAATCTTTATTTTTGTCATCAAAGATTCCCAGTGAGATTTGAGAGCATAGTTTCCAGGTAAAATCCATCTTGTTACCTAAAAAATGAAAATTCTAGGTTAAAGAATGTATCGGAAGCAACAGAATGCCATTGTTTATGAATTGCGGGCCCACAAATATGAACGACAGACGCAGGTGAAACGTGTCATAGCAATGTCCGTAATATCGAAACGCGTCATCCTTATGAAACTGAGATTTTATTAATTAAAGCTATTGTCCATATTAACCATGTTACGCCCAGTGTTGGGGGTAACGAGTTACAAAGTAACGGATTACAGTAACAATATTACTTTTTTGGGTAACGAAGTAAAGTAACGCATTACATTAAAAATATCGGTGACTACACTACTTTAGACTATAGGAATGCGCTTTCCTGTGTTACCCAAGCGGTGTTTGCCTGTGTGTAAAGTTCTGATCTGTTTAAGTGGTGCGTGCAAGCGTGCTGCCTGTGTGTGTGCTTCTGGTGTGCTTACCTGGGCACTGTTGCCATAGAGATCGATTTGAGTGACATAGCCGCTGGTGTGAAGGAGAGAGGGAATATATACGGTCTGTGAGATGGAGACGGAGACAGGTGATTTCGGCCAGTGGCGATGTTCACATTACTTTCAGTTTATTGCTCGAAAGGACAAAAATATTTGTGTGCAACTTGTCTAAGCATTTGTCAGCCCAGCATGGCAATAAAAAACTTGTAAAGATCCTGCTTGCCGGTCTATGACGAGTGGATAGGGTTCATTGTAGAAGACATGCTTCCTCTTCCCCTGTCAAACATTGAGATGCCCAAGGTTTAGAAAAGCCAACGTCCGACAGGAAAACATTTTCCCAATACCTGGACAAGTGTTATTCCAATATGGAATCGAAGCTCAAAATTGTTAATTTTTGCAACACACAATAATTATTTAATAGGTTCAAGAGTTTGTGACTTGGTACAGTATGTTAGCGCCTCTGGAAGCCACATCTCCAGGAGGCAGATGAGAGCGAGCTAAGGGGATAATATTTTTTGGGGGATGACGTGCATTTTCTGTTACCTTTTTTTAGGCTTAAGTGTAATTCTGATTTAATTCTATTGGATAAAGTGACATTTATTTTTTGACATGACCACTTTTTGTTGCCATGATTCTAATAAAAAGCTGGTTTTGTTCTCAGAAGATAGGCTTTGGGAAACATGAGAACAAAACTTATGTTTTGAAACTTTATGTTGACCAAATTTTAAAATGGACCCACCATAGCCTCCTTTATCCTGTTGTTAGTGGAGTTTATAGTGAGACATATTTCTTTGTGCAGACATAGATATTGTTCTTTCATATGGATTTAGATGCCATTTTGTATACATTATACAATAAACACAATGCAGACAGGCGAAGTGATGATAGGGCTATGATGTTTGTCCATGTATCTACACGGTAAATCAAGAAACAGGAAAGTAAAGTAATAAGTAGTGAAGTTACTTCAAATGCATTAACTAGTAAAGTAATCTCATTACAATTTTCAGAAGTAACTAGTAATTACTTACTTTTTTTGAGTAACTACCCCAACACTGGTTACGCCAGAGATATTTGAAAGAAGAGATAAGTCTGTCTCACAACCCGGATGAAAACGTCATCATGGGGCATTTTTTTGTGAAAATATACTTTTACAAATAATGCGATAGCTCATTGGCTGTTCAGTAAATATACAGTAAATTATCTGAATGTCCTGATTAGTAGCCACAGAGAATATGCTCAAATTGGGTTTTACTCTTTGTCCTGCTTCCCTTATTGTCATTCCATGAGAACCTGGTCTATCACAGTTTTCTGAATTTCATCTGAAATTACTGTTCTTGGTCTGGCTCTTTCTCATACTCTTCCTCCTAATCCACGACCTCTACACGTACTCTTCCACCGGTGACTCTCAGATAGTTTCCATCCATTGTTGGTCTTAACATTTAACGCACCTGTGCTACCTATGCACCTTAACTGCCTTCTATTCTGTACAATTGGTTTGATCATATCATTAGAAACAAGTGTGTGCAATTTTGAGTTGTTGTGTGTGAACGATGACAACTGTTTTGTATTTGTGTTTAACGTTTGCTGCCCATGTTTACCATTTTGCAACACAAGTGCATCACAGTGTAAAATGTGTTTTAGTGAGAGAAAATGTGTTTAGAGTTTAGCAAGAGTGGATGAGATTTGCAAAAGGTGTCTAGTAGCTACCTACACTCATTAAAGGTTTTTCTTAAAGAGTGTTTGATTTGACATTAGGTTTAGGCTAATGAGCATTTGGTTCAGAGAATGGGGTATAGTGTTTTAGCAATTCAGAAGAAACTAATATATGATGCTCTTGCTGTCAGTGACTCATTCACCTGTTACACAACTTTAAAAAATGTTGTATACATCTGCCCAGTCATTGGATACTGTGTTAACTACCCTCCAATTACCCTCCAAGATCTCCAATTACCCTTAAATCCTAGTAAAAATAATGGAATTCTGGTCAATTGCACGCCCACACCACCAAAACAACCATTACCACTTTGGATGTTTCTGATTATGTCAACTCCTACAAGTATCTAGGTTATCTGGATAGACTGCTCATTTTTTTCCGGACTGACATTAACCACCAATCTAAAACAGAAATGTAGAAATGCTGCTGATGGTATTTACAAGAATGCCTCTAACTCTCCCCTGAACAAATAAAAAAGCGAAGAATTAGAGGTGGTAGACATCTTGTTATTATTTAAGGGGAATGTCTCTGCATGTCTTAGGGTTGAATTTGTTCTCTACAAGCTAACAAATAATGTAGAGTTCTTTTAGGAAACTTGGAGAATTGGGAATGCTGTCTGTGTGGTGGGACCTGAGAGAGTTGAAGTTCGTCTGTGAGGTACTGTCACGAAATGCTGGTGTTGTGTTAAGGAGAGAGAGGAGATCCAGGTAGGTGGATGTAGATGCTGGTTTTATTTTTAATGATCGAGGAATGGTATGAGCTACGTTGCAGGGTACGCATGAATAGTTAAGTGTACATATACATAACTAAACAGACTCACTTGTCACAACTATATTATCGGTTGCAGGGTACGGCCTAATCGAATGCTTAACGAGTCTACAGACAATATTCCTGATGATGCTCAGGGAATTGAATATAAATAACACATACACTCACCTAAAGGATTATTAACACCATACTAATACTGTGTTTGACCCCCTTACACCTTCAGAACTGCTTTAATTGATTCAACAAGGTGCTGAAAGCATTCTTTAGAAATGCATCTTGCAGTTGATGGAGATTTGTGGGATGCACATCCAGGGCATGAAGCTCCCGTTCCACCACATCCCAAAGATGCTCTATTGGGTTGAGATCTGGTGACTGTGGGGGGCATTTTAGTACAGTGAACTCATTGTCATGTTCAATAAACCAATTTGAAATTATTCAAGCTTTGTGACATGGTGCATTATCCTGCTGGAAGTAGCCGTCAGAGGATGGGTACATGGTGGTCATAAAGGGATGGACAAGGTCAGAAACAATGCTTAGGTAGGTTGTGGCATTTAGGTTGGGGCCTAAAGTGTGCCAAGAAAACATCCCCCAAACCATTACACCACCACCAGCCTGCACAGTGGTAACAAGGCATGTTGGATCCATGTTCTCATTCTGTTTACGCCAAATTCTGACTGTCTCAACAGAAATCGAGACTCATCAGACCAGGCAACATTTTTCCAGTCTTCAACTGTCCAATTTTGGTGTGTTCTTGCAAATTGTAGCCTCTTTTTCCTATTTGTAGTGGAGATGAGTGGTACCTGGTGGGGTCTTCTGGTGTTGTAGCCCATCCGCCTCAAGGTTGTGCGTGTTGTGGCTTCACAAATGCTTTGCTGCATACTTTGGTTGTAACAAGTGGTTATTTCAGTCAAAGTTGCCCTTCTATCAGCTTGAAGCAGTCGGCCCATTCTCCTCTGACCTCTAGCATCAACAAGGCATTTTCACCCACAGGACTGCCGCATACTGGATGTTTTTCCCTTTTCACACCATTCTTTGTAAACCCTAGAAATGGTTGTGCGTGAAAATCCCAGTAACTGACCAGATTGTGAAATACTCAGGCTAGCCCGTCTGGCACCAACAACCATGCCACGCTCAACATTGCTTAAATCACCTTTCTTTCTCATTCTGACATTCAGTTTGGAGTTCAGGAGATTGTCTTGACCAGGACCACACCCCTAAATACATTGTAGCAACTGCCATGTGATTGTTTGTGTAGATAATTGCATTAAGGAGACATTTAATGGGTGTTTCTAATAATCCTTTAGGTGAGTGCATAAACCCCATTCTTACAGCAAACCGTGAACATAGGCGACTCACTTTTCACAACTTAGTTGTTACGTTCGTACTGCTCCCCAGGAGGGGAGTGGGATGTCAAACCCACTACACAGTAACATAGTACAAACGCTCCTGGACCGTCTTCAGAACAAATCAGCAACTTACATTGAAAGTATCCACAACCTAATATCACCACTGACAGTAATATTAATGAACTGCGCCCTCCTCTCATCCAACTGGACTGATATAGGAACCGAGCTAACCAGCTGAACATGGTTAGGTGATTAAACCGACTCAGTCCCCAATCTGTACCAGGTGAAAGCGAGGAAGACGCTACATAGCATAATTAACAGAAACACTCAACATAAATCAACAGTGTATTACACTGGCTTTCTTTCTATGAATAACACAATCAACAGAAATGGAACATTACAGTTTTTTCCAATTGCTAACACACAAAATGCATACTTTGGCTCATTGTGTCAAAACTCAACGCACAAGAATTCTTTGTGCATTTTGTATGATGTGATTATTTGTATCCATGTGACTGTAATATATGTCTGAGTGTCTAAGTGTTTTGTAATGTATAATGTAAAGCGGCCTTGAGCTATGGAAAGGCAATATATAAATAAAACTTCTTCTTCTTCTTCTTTACACAACACTTAAAGATTAACATTTAACTGCCATGTCAAAACTGCCATTCTGCAATCAAAACTTAACACTCTGACTTCAAAAGGCCCTCTTCAGATCGATAGTTAACACATGCACATGAACAATAAACAGTCAAACAGACACAGTAATATTTTGGTAGTGAAATGAGGTTCATTGGATTAACAGAAAATATACAATATGCATCAAAACAAAATTAGACAGGTGCATAAATTTGGGCACCCATGTAATTTTTCTGATTTGAATACCTGTAACTATAATACCTCAATAAGTTAGCTCATTAATCCTTGAACTTCATAGACAGGTGCATCCAATCATGAGAAAAGGTATTTAAGATGGCCAATTGTAAGTTGTTGTTCTCTTTGACTCATCTTAAGAGTGGCAACCAGGGGGCCTCAAAACAACTCTCAAAATGACCTGAAAACAAAGATTGTTCAAAATCATGGTTTAGGGGAAGGCTACAAAAAGCTGTCGCAGAGATTTAAGCTGTCAGTGTCCACTGTGAAGAACATAGTTAGGAAATGGAAGACCACAGGCACAGTTCTTGTTAAGGCTAGAAGTGGCAGGGCAAGTAAAATATCAGAGAGGCAAAGGCGAAGGATGGTGAGAACGGTAAAAAACAGCCTACAGACTACCTCAAAAGACCTACAACATCATCTTGCTACAGATGGTGTCATTGAGCATCGTTCAACAATTCAGCGCACTTTGCACAAGGAGAAGCTGAATGTGAGTGTGATGCGGAAGAAGCCTATCCTGCACACACGCCACAAACAGAGTTGCTTGAGGTATGCAAACACATATTTGGACAAGCCAGCTTCATTCTGGAAGAAGGTGTTGTGGCCTGATAAAACAAAGATGAAGTAATTTGGTCATAACAAGGGGCGTTATACATGGTGGCAAAATAATAAAGTGTTCCAAGAAAAAAAAAACACTTGCTACCCACAGCTGTCAAACCTAATCGAACTGGATATGTTTTGCAAGGAGGAATGGTCCAAAATACCTTCATCCAGAATCCAGACACTCATTAGAAGCTATAGGAAGGATCTAGAGGCTGTTATTTCTGCTAAAGGAGGCTCAACTAAATATTGATGTGATATTTCTGTTGGGGTGCCCAAATTTATGCACCTGTCTAATTTTGTTTTGAGGCATATTGCACATTTTCTGTTAATCAAATACACCTAATCTTACTATTGAAATATTAGTGTCCTTCAGTTATATGATAGATCAAAATGAAATTGCTGATCCAAACACCCAATTATTTATAAATGAAAATCATGGAAATTGTCAGGGGTGCCTAAACTTTTGCATACAACTGTTTTATATATAATTGTGTGTACTGCATCTGAAATTTTGTCATCTTTGGACAGGTCACTTTTTCAAATAAGAATTGTGTCAAAAACGGCACAGGAGAAGGTGAGAAACCAGAAGCAGAGATGAAAATGTAAACAATGTTTATTGTGGAACTTGTGTGTGTTGGTGTAAGGCTTCAAGTCTGGTAGGCAAGAATGGTCAGGGGTCAGGCAGGGTTCGGTACACAGAGGGGATTGTCATCCAGGCAGGGTTTGGTTCACAGAGAGAGTCGTAGTCCAGGCAGGGTTCGGTACGCAGAGTGGTTTGTCATCCAGGCAGGGTTCGATTAACAGGGAGGGTCGTAGTCCAGGCAGGGTTCAGTACACGGGAACTAGAAGGAACAAAAAATAACACGATGAGGGACAAAATACTAGGAAAGGAAAACCACAAGGAAAAACTGGAACTTGGTAAATTGGCTTAATTAGATAGAACACAAAATGGTTATATTTACGTGGCTACACAATAATCCGGCAGTTGGTTGACTGACTTCAACTCCCTAATAAAGGGAGAGGGAGGTAATCAACCCAGGTGTGGCCGGGAAGCAGGTGCAGATAACGAGACTGGAACTGGTGATCAGGGAGTGCAGGGAAACCCAGGAACTGGAATGGGGACCAAAAGGAACAGGGAAGACAGCTCAGGAGGGCGGATTACTGACAAATTGGGTATCAATTGTCTAACCTTGATAAGTAATAATACAAAGGTTAACATTATGTAGCCTGCAGTGGGTATATTGGTCCACATTTGTAATTCTGGTACATATGGATTATCTGCCATCCCCACAGGCAGACCAGTATATGGCTTCTAGACTGCTGGGATGTCTAAAAACCTAGGTAAAGCATTTAGTGTTGTCGTGGTCTGATTTGTGTGGATGGCATGCAGAGCCTATCAAGATAAATCAATCATTATATATTTTTTCTACTCTAATGGGATTACCGTAATAAATTGAAATAAAATAAGTGCCATCTGTGAAGAAGCCTGAAAAGAGAACAGCTTGTTGACAAATCTGTGAATTCATGTGACAAATGCATCCATAAAATATTCCTCCACTATTTGACACAAATCAACTGTATCAGCAGCACTGGGTTGATGCTCTGAGTTATAGTTCATCATAATTCCATGAGCAGGATCAGCTGCAATACCAATCAGGGTCCGTAATTTGTAGGCTCCTTAGACAAGGTGCAGTGTAATATAATATAATGTAATATAATTATGATCTAACAAGCCAAAATGTGTCCTAGATTATCACCAGTGCTTTACGATGGTTTAAGAACATAGGTTTGGAATTGCAATGTGGAATTGTATTTACGCTGCCAAAAAATGTGTAGAACGTACTGGGCTAATTTGGTACATCACAGTGACAATAGTTCACTCCTGGTTATGGCATTTCCGACTATGCACCTACTCCTTACAGCATTGCCTGGGGTAGTGGAGTAGAAAGTCTGACAAGCGTACATGCTACATCGCTCTCTAGTTATTCCTTGTGTGCCGATTGTGCGCCTGTGAGTTCAATGATGATAGTATAGTTGCTCAATGTGTAATCCTTAAGTGTTTTGATTTGTTGTACATTTCTTGTCCATTTTAACTTGTGGTGTGGCCATTCATTTGTTAGATTTGTCTGCAATCAATAATTTTTTTGTTGGTATAAAGAAAGGAATTGCACTCTGTCACAGTTTATATGAATACACTACAGCCAAAGTATGTGAACACCTGACCATCACACCCATATGAACTTGTTTGACATCCCCCTGTGTGGCTATGACCGCTGCCACTTATCTGGAAAGGCTTTCTTATCTGGGAGTGTGTCTTTGGGAATTTGTGCCCATCGTCCATAAGTGCATTTGTGAGGTCAGGCACTGATGTTGGATGCCTTGCTCTCAACCACCATTCGATTTAATCCCAATGGCTTTAAATAGGGTTGAGGTCAGGGCTCTGTGCAGGCCACTTCAGTTCCTCCGTACCAAACTCATTGAATTATGTCTTTATCCACCCTGCTTTGTGAATAAGAGCACAATCATGCTGGAACAGGAAATGGCCTTCCCCAAACTGCTAGAAGCTCCCAATTGTCTAAAATATCTTTATATCCTGTAGCATTAACATGACCCTTTACTGGAACTAAGGGGCCTTGATTTACAATGACACCTCGGCCCGGAGGTTACCAGCACATAGCCCACCGTAGGAGGACAGACCTCTAATTCATTTAGATTCCTGAAGGAGACAGATTGTGGTGATGGGTGTGTCAAGTGTACTAGTCTTGGCCTTGATGTCTACTCTTGTCCGGAACTGACTGGATGACATTGCCCATGACCCAAGAGGTGCATGGAGCTGAGTTGTCAACAATCCGTAGTGTGATTGTTTGGACTGACATGTTTTCACTACCCTCCGTAGTGTGATTGTTTGGACTAACATGTACTCACTACCCTCCGTAGTGTGATTGTTTAGACTAACATGTACTCACTGCCCTCCGTAGTGTGATTGTTTGGACTGACATGTACTCACTACCCTCCGTAGTGTGATTGTTTAGACTAACATGTACTC
>JACXGM010040039.1:0-10428 GCA_016801145.1 Umbra pygmaea
CATCAATCAGTTAGTCCTACACTGACGTATTGAAACCATCAATCAGTTAGTCCTACACTGACCTACTAAAATCATCAATCAGTTAGCCCTACACTGACCTACTGAAATCATCAATCAGTTAGACCTACAGTGACCTACTAAAATCATCAATCAGTTAGTCCTACACTGACCTACTAAAATCATCAATCAGTTAGTCCTACACTGACCTATTGAAACCATCAATCAGTTAGACCTACAGTGACCTACTGAAATCATCAATCAGTTACCCCTACACTGACCTACTGAAATCACCAATCAGTTAGCCCTACACTGACCTACTGAATCCATCAATCAGTTAGCCCTACACTGACCTACTGAATCCATCAATCAGTTAGCCCTACACTGACCTACTGAAATCTTCAATCAGTTAAGCCTGTGGTATACTAGAGGTTCTCGACCTGGCGCACCAAAGTGATGTGCAGGGATTTTGAGTGCGCGAGCCAAGGGTGCGCACCACTCTTTTTTTTCAGCGGCGCATGCCAAAGCGGAAACAGGAATTATGGACGAGTTCGAGGGCACAATAAACAATTTATAATAACACAGTTAATGGTTCATAACAACACAGTTAAGATAATCTTAGCCACTGTTGACATTAACGTCAATGCTGCTGCCAGTTCTGCCATCGTTTAACTTTTTCTTCTTATATATCAAAGTCTGTAGCCTCTCCTCAGTTGCGACACCTCTGCTCAGGAGAAGACTGTAATTAGTGTTGCGAGCACTACGCACAACTATAAATAGTTACGGCGCTCCCGTGACATCACTTTTACGCGGGCCAGGTCGGATTCGGGAACCTCTAGTATACCGTAGGCTTTAGTCCTACTGTGACCTACTAAAATCATCAATCAGTTAGTTCTACACTGACCTACTAAAACCATCAATCAGTTAGTCTTACAATGACCCACCAACACCAGCAATCAGTTAGCCCTACACTGACCTACTAAAATCATAGGTTACACTTTATTTGGAGAGTCCGAAATTCCATCTGTAGGTGCTCTACAGATGTTTTGTTGATGATAAGACTATCAACAAACTATCTGTTGATAAGCAACTAATGGTCTAGTTTATGGGTAGGGGTAAGTTTATAATGTTTTAGGGTAATGTTTAAGGTTAGGCTTAACATTAGGGGAAGGGTTAAGGTTAGGATAAGGGTTAGGGCTAGTAGATAGTTTGTTAAAATGTTATTAATAGTCTGCAGATAATCTGTAGAGCATCTACAGATGCACTTTTTGGACTCTGAAAATAAAGTGTTACCAAATCATCATTCAGTTAGCCCTAAAATTGCCTAATAAAACCTATTAACATTGAGAATTCTACCCTACATCAGATGAATTTAACAAGCTGCATCCCACTGTTTGTTCCATGTTTGTGTTTGTTTATAAATGTTTATCTGGTTCATAATTATTGAAGGATATCTACTTCATTTAAACTAATAATCGTATCTGTCCTCGTTGCCCTCTGCTCACATGGTTGTGGCACAGAAGTTATTCAAAAGGGATTGGGCCAATGTGTGTGTTAGTGTGTGTCGCTATGACAGTAAACGTGCATGTTTTAGTGTGTAGCTATGACGGCACAGGGAAGTGATTTTGCTTGTGTGAGTGTGTGTACATTTGATAGTAAAGATACGTGTGTTTGTGGGTAGCTATGACAATAACAACGTTGGTGTAAAGAACATTTACTCTGGGTTATGTTTTGTGTTTGTGACACTTAGAAGATACAGAGTAAAGGCAAGGGGATTGGCAGTATGTGGGACAAGACCAGAGCTTGCTATTGCAGTTGCACACTAAATGTGATTCCCAGCAGTGCACTATTTAGGGAGCAGGGTGATGTTTAAGACAGACCTTTCATAGAGAAGCCTCCTTTTCCCTAGTCCATGGATGCTGTCTTTCAGATTACTCAAGTCACTACTTTCACACAGAGATCTGTCCAAGCTGTAGACCCGCATGAACACATTAATGGCTACCATACACACGCACACTGTGCTTATCTGGGCCCGCAGACCAACTAGGGCAGAATACATAGGCGGAAGACGGGGATAGAAGATGGAATTAAAGCGCGACAGGGGAAGTGTCAAGTTGTGAAGTCCACTTAGAGAACGCGCTGGTATCTTTGACACAAGAAGGAAGACGTTGTCGACACAGGAAGTGGTCGAGGGCCAATCGGCGCTTTGAAGACGGTAGACAGGACGTTCAAAGGATGGAGAAGACCGACGGTGGGGAAAAAGAGAGTGCCCATTGCGCTCCTTCTTCCTGCTCTTCACCTCCCACCTCTAACTGTTCTCCCCCATCCTAATGTCCAGGCCTCTCCTCCATTTTTCTCCCCACCGTGCCTCCCTGTAAACTGTCATGAGGTTGACAGATACTTCGATTGGTAGCGGCCTTATGTAAGGGGAGATGTTTGATAAAAGATTCATGGTAATGACATCCTATGACTGTGATGTGGGCATCGATCACATGATTGTTGCCGGCGAACGATTCTTACACATCCATCCAGCCCAGTGAAGTGCATGTGTGTGAGGGGGATATAGATCAGAAAGCGTGTCAGCATCTGATTCAGATATCACTGCAGAGGTAAAAAGAATATTGTAAGGCGCTCGCGCTGGAAACAAATGCATGCCCCGCGCATGGAAGCACTTTTCGCAGAAACAAATATCTAGACAGCTATTGTTCCGTGTTTTTGATCTGGATGTGGCGATGACTCACACACAGGCGGGCACACATACACGCAAACACAAGTCTGTGTTGTGAGGGCTCAAGTTCCCAGCTAGTTTAAGCCTCTGGGATTCGGAGAGAGGGATCGCTGGTAATTTGATGGATGTGCTGACAGACAGAGGACAGTGAAAAGAAGGGAGCATAGTCAGGGAAGGTGGCTGGTGTGTCCATGTCCAGTGTATCAGCACACAACTGCCGCCTCCTAATGACACACTTCCTGTGGACCTGGGAAGACACAGTGTGGTGAAATGGGCTGTGCTGTACCCAAGGGGTGTCATTACACTACAACACAAACACACCTATCAGTACCTGTACCAGTCCAGCGGCCACACGCCCGAATACCAGCGCTCCCTTGAGCTCTCATTGCTTTTATCACAGGTAAACAGCCTTTGCCGCTTTTTAGTGTCTTCTGGGATCTGCGGTGTGTCAAACTGGGCAGCCATTTTGGCCCTGTGGAGCCATAATGGAGGCCCCCGTTGCTGATAGCGCTGTTTCTCTGTAGTGTTAGTGGAAGCCCTGTGACCTGGCTGTGTCCTCGAAGGTGGATGGAATGGCAGAAACTGTATTGTGTTGGCCATTTTGGCTCTGTAGAGCAGTAATGGAGGTCCAGTGGCTGGTGTGTGTGCCAGAAGGAGACTGTCCCAGTAATGGGCTCTGATTGCCCTGCTTGCTAAAAGAGTAATACGGCCAGTATGAGGGGCTGGGATGATGGGGACTAAAGATATTGGTTTGGAAGGCAGTGGTGGGGGCAGAAGGGGGTGAGTTACTGTGTAAAGAGTGAGATGGGGGGGGGGTTAAACTCAGAGGGGGGTTGGAGACAGGGTAGGGTGTTGGGTCTGGGTCATTCTGCTAAGTGTGTGTGTGAGATGAAAGACTAGCTGAATTCCTACAGACAGCTGGGACTAAGCTAGAGGTGAAAGATGGATTAGTGTCACTAAAGAGCTGGACGGCTGAAAGAGCATGACCCCAACCCCCCCTGCCCCACGGCTGACCCATAGAACCCTGACACGGCAACCAGAGCCTGCCTGACGATGATTGCCCCAGACAACCACACAACCGGACAGGTGATAAAACATCTCCCAGCTTTGAGGGGCTTTCATTACGGGTACGACCCTTGAATACAATCAAATTCCAATGAAAGTGAGGAACAACTTTTGTAGGATTTGGATTAACGTTATGATGAGGGTTTGAATTGAGGATAAACCTTAGGGGTTACATTGAGATTTTGGGTTAAAGTTAGGTTTTTCAGGTTAGGTTAATTAGAGTTAGAGAAAACAGTTGTGTAGTTTAGGTTATATCTGTGGTCCTCACATTGATGGAATTTCAAGACTGTGTGTACTGTAGGTATATATAACAGCAAATTGTATAAAGTGCATCAATGTTCATCAATTCAACGATTATTACTCGGTACCTTACCCGGGTTAATTAGCAATATTATACATGTTTGTAATTCTCACTGCTCCTTTGGAATTCCCTAAGCATTGTGATTAAATGTTGCTTATGACAAATTTGCTGTATATATTCAGACTTATTCAGTGTCTTGTCATTCAGCTCCCTTAGCATTCAGGGCCAATTCTGAGCGACTGAATAGCAGCCATCTGCTAAACGTGTCAAAACTGTGGTGCCATCTGACGCGGGAAGGTCAGTCGTTTTACAGTTGACTGTTCCTGAATGAAAGTTAAGGACATGGCTGTGCTTTCATTCTCCAGGTCTTTTGGCAGCAACTGGAATAGCTCAAACTATTTAGCACATCTAACCTGCTCACTTTATGCCGGCTCACAATCTTTTCCATACAGCCTACATACTGTAGTTCCAGAGGTTATGGAAACTGAATATTCAAGGATGTGTATGTTTCGAAATTGCATAAAAATATTTTTCTAACTGTAACCTATTAACTTGAATTGATATCAAGGAAAGTACATTTTAATCAGTAGGAGCCTGGGAGAAGCATTCATTATATATATATATATATATATTTTTTTTTTTTAAGCAATAAGGTTATTAGGAATATAGCCAATATTATGTTTAAGTGTTGTTTTTATGCTCAACGCAAGGTAAAGTTGCTATTATGAAAAACTGGTATTATAAACCCATTACCAACCCATTTTGAATCGTATGATGTTGGGGTCCGCGTGGCGTAGTGGCTTAAGTCAGTGGTTTGAGCCTATGGCTTCCCTGACTTTGCCCGGACCTCCAGCACGATACGTCAGTTTATCTTCCTTGTCACGTCACTCTCTAGCAACTCCTTGTGTGCAGATCGGGTGCCTTTAAATTCTATCGCAGAAGTATAGTTGGTGAGTGTAATCATCCCACAGATGATCTGGCTAAAGGCTTCCGTGTTGGATGAGCAGTGGGAAAAGAATCGGCCGGCTCGGCGACATGGTTAGGTGAACCATATGAGCGGCCCTCACCGCCCAGCATCTGTCAAGGGGGGTTGGGGAGCTGCCGACATGGCAGGGTTAGCGGGAAAAATTGGACAAGACCAGTTGGGAAGGGAGAAAATGGGGGAAAAATAAATAAATGAATAGTATGATGTTACGTCATACCTGTGATGTATGGCCTCAAGTCAGGATCCAAAGCAGACGGTTTATAATACTGTTTATATCACACCCGTTAAAACATTGAGGCCCTGTGGTATGATTTCCATTTGTTGAAGGACATACAAAAGGTATAGCATAGTAGTGAATAGCTCGAATTAGAGGTGTGTCTTAGCCAGCCTTCAGCCCTGAGGCAGCCAAACCACTGTTTTAGTGGTCCATCTACTTCCTCATTACTGTGAGAAATTGGTGTTTCACCACCAGCTTCCATTATCACTACGCCTCCTCTGCCAGATTCACTGTGTGCGTGTGACACCTCTTCCACAGTGAACATCCACTCCATCTAGTAGGGAATTTATGACAGAAAATCAGCCGGCCGCCTGTCCCTGTCCGAGCTGACCCCCATCAGGACCTCCATCCCGCCAATCCCATCATGGCGTCCGGTCGTCCCCGGTGACACGGCTGATTAAATCAGGACACGCGTCAGTTTGAAAAGTCGTCAGCTGTCAAACTCCGGCCGTTTTTCTGATTTAAAAGGCTCTGTGACGCGCTTCCCGCCCTCCGTTTGTGTCTGAGGGATGTGGGCTGGGCTCGGCTGCCTGTTCTCGGCGACGTGTAGCCCGCTGAAGCGGTGAATGGAAGCGGTGGTTGGGTGGGTGGATGGGGTGTAGGACAAGTGTTGCACAGACTTGTCCTACCCTGACCCACGTTTTACCTCATTTCCAAGGGGTTCTCCATATCCTGCTTGCCTCCTTTTGGAGAATCACTCACGAGGCTGGCATACATCCACAGCTTGTCGGACATCGACACCGTGGCCCGTTAACGTTATCTTTCTTTCTGTCAAGGTCGCAGTCTGCTGACAATTGACGACGCACTTCAGTCGGCTAGCAGTGACAACAGCGCTTCTCGAGATCCGCCGTCAGTCAGGCCCATTTCTGGTGCACGCAGGTATTGGGCAAACCAACACGCCCACACACACTAGTTTTATAACGGTCCTTGCTGGATCAGCTCGACCTGTATGCTCTGTTACGCTGCCTGTTTAACAAGCTTATGTCAGTGAATAATGCTAAGCCCTTTGTAAATCCCCTGAAAATGACCTCATAGGAGGTACCAGTGAATGAGGTGTGAGAAAAACATGGAGGACAAGCATTAAGCTGGAGGTACAAGTGTGTGTGTGCGTGGGCCCATTGGTGTGTAGCTCTGCCCTCCTTACCATTCTGCACGTCCAGAATGTGGTGTTTGTCCAGCGTCCAGCCGCCCATGTTGGAGGCGTCCAGCTCGTAGCCCTGCAGCGTGGCCGTCCTTTTCTCCCAGAGGATGAGGTCCAAACACGACTCGTACTCGAAGCCCACCGAAACTACAGCAGGAACAGGAAAGAAGAGGTCAGAGTAATCAATACAGGCTTGGGCCAGTGTTACTTCTGTTCCAAATGGTTTCCTACTCACTGCACATCACACATTTTACACCCCACCTCCAACCCATTTTCCTACATGGTAACCAGGATTGAATATGCTTTTATACAAACTTGTTGAGTCCATGCACCATCCAACAGTGTGTTCACCTAGAGGGAGACTTTTATTTATTTACGTATTGGAGAATCATGACTAGTTTTTCTCTGGCAGTCTTCTATTTTCCTGTTCACTGATGCCTTGTCTACACGTACACGGCTATTTTTGAAAACTGCGTTTTTCTTAATTAGTTAAAAAAAATATTGTCCAACTGAAAACGCAAAAACGCCCAATCATGCGCTGTCAAGAGCATTTCAAACCAACAGGTGACGATATAACCCGACCGTAAAGCCACGTTGGCCAATCAGAAGCCTAAAAGAGATATTACCTGTTCCGGTAGTTCTCGTCCAAAACCGTTGAGGTCTGTGTCGTGGGAGCGTAGTGTAGTCATAAGCAGTGACCTGAGTAGTTTTGCATTCTGACGCCTCTGTTCACCAATATAATGCGATAACTGTGCATGTATGGTATATACATGTTTATAAGCCCTGTTAGCACAGTTACTAGCAGAGATATTTTGGCTATGTCAGTAACTGCACAGACTCCTTTTAATTAAATTGTTTTTGCACAAACTCTCCTCATGTAAACAATGGAGATAATGGCGCACAGTCTGTCTGTCTGTCTGTCCGTCCGTCCGCAGCATGTCTGTTTGTCTGCCTGTCTTTCTTTCTGTCTGTGTCTGTCTGAATGTCAGACACTGACTTAAACCGCTTGAGCATAAGGGGCCAAGTGTGTTTGGGGATTTCACTGTGAGCATGACCATTATAGGCTGTGAGTTACATTTAAAAAAGAAGCCACAGATTTCACTGTTGACCTTGAACCAACATTTTCCCGCTCAAGTTGTTTCACATTCTGTTGGGTTCGGTGTTGCAGTGTATTCATACATACGTAAATAAAACAAATACAGTCAGCGAAAATAAAACAAGATTGAAAAAGCCCAGAAGCAGCAGGTGAGTTATGTATGGAAAGCATTAGCGTAAAGCCATGGTTAGGAACAAAAGCACTTTGGACATATCTGAAGGGCTCTGTGTTTTACACCCAACAATGTTTCCAACAGACACGTCTGAGCAAAGTCTGTTGTGTGACAGCAGTTGGTTATGGGCTTACTTAGCAAAAAACTGGTCAAGTGCAAAATGCAATGAATGTAATGTACATACATTTAGCCTACATATTCTTAGAAAGGCAAAAACTGAGTGGTGAAAACTTCAACATTACTGAAGAAATTAGATATATTTATCAACAGTCATCAAAGTTGAACAGGTCAAAAATATACTACTGTTGATAATCTAAAATTGTAGATTATTTTTACACATTTCTTTCATCCTTAAATATATATTTATTAAAGCATACAAAAATATTTATTTTGTGAAAATATATTTTTTCTAAATAGTTTGTGTGACAGTATATCAAGTATTTAATTGAATGTCAAATATCAATATATTTTATTCTTTAAAATGATACATCGTAATATTTTTTTATCAACATGTCCCTTCTGATTTTGTATTATACTAAGAGCATAACAAAATATAAATATAAATATATATATATATAATATATATATATTTTTTATTTATATCTAAATTATTCTTCTTACAATCAACTCAGAACTGTCAACTTTCTCTGTAGCATTATTTCAAAGATGTACAAAGTGACTAAGCAATGACTGACGCCAACTTCAATTCTTATCCCAAAGCAGAAATGTTTTGAAACCAAATAGTAACCCCCTGTAGAGCATGTCAACATATAGAGCATTCTGGAGTTAAACCAATGAATGCTGTATTTATCTAACAATTGCAAACATATCTGAAATGACAGTGTGGGTTTTCTGTGACATTTTATTTCTCCTGAATTGTGAGTCAGTTTAAATTAATATCATCAAATCAATCATCAAAGTTTGCTATCCCACAAAGGGGAAATAAGTAGAAAGCGCTCGCATCTCTTTTCATGTAGTTGCCATATCAGTGTATTTCATATCCATCTCAACGCCACCACCCCATCGTTGTAAGACATAGAAAACTGAACATCGATGTAAAGTCCAACCGTAAAGCCGGTTTGCACAGGTAATCACATCAATATTCCGTCTTTCTATTTTGAAACCAGTCAGTGAAGTGAGTTTCCAAATAAATGACCAACGGCCAGATTGAAGCTGGCTTTTGACTGGCCAGTATGTCTGCCCATCACCTTTAATGACCAATAGTAAACGCCATGACTTACCAACGGCTTCGGACAAGCCGTAGACCTTCTGGTTGTAAGCGTCCGTCTTGTCCCAGATGAAGGTGTAGGACAAGTTGGGCTGTGCTGGAAACCACTTCTGGAACAGACGACCTACCACCGCTACCATCAAGTGCACCTGGAGCGCACAGGTCATACAGGGTCAATGGAGTCCTTGTTTTCAGACAGGCAATATAATGGCCATCTAGGGCCATTAAGACTGAAAGTATATTTTGCACATGAAAGACATTGTGTTTGGGTCAATGGTTAGCTTGGTATCAAATGTATATATGTAACTTGTTATTTTCAGGCTGTAGTTTGGTTTGTATTGATGAATCCGTCTGAGTGAGATCGTAATAAGAGCTACAGTCTAGTTCCTCACCTTCATCAGGTTGAAGGGCACGCTGGCCTGGGTCATTGTGACCTTGAGGACTGGCTTGTAGCCGGCCGCTCGTGACGACAAGTACAGCAGGTTGAGGTCACTGCCAGGGATGGAGGTCTCCTCTTGAAGGACCTGTTGGGGGGTTATCAAGAAAGGGGACAGGACAAGAAGCTTTATTCGTCTTTGAAATCCGTTTAGAGGGGCAAAGAACAAACTACGCTGATGGTAAAATATGATATTTGCAGTTTGGGGGTTTTTGAGTGTGGGTTGGTCTCTGGTGTAATAATATGTTTATACAATGGCATCATTGAATTCTCATAGGCATTGTAGAACATTATATGTTATTTAAAAACAGGGAGGCAAAACAGAGTGTGGAATATAGCTGATATACCACAGCTAAGGGCTATTCTTAGGCATGCATGACACAACTGGATAAGGTCCTTAGCTGTGGTTTATTGGCCATACACCACAATCCCCTGAGGTGACTTATTGCCACTATAAACCAGTTACCAACATAATTACAACAATATACCTCAGGCCTAAGCCAAGCACAAATCAGGGCTCAGGTCACTGAGTTTATATTTAAGCAAAATATGTGTCATATATGGCAGATAAGCCACAACTGAAAGCTGTTCTTAGGCACAACAAGGAGGGCCTGGATACAGCACAGAGCTGTTCTTAGGCACAACAAGGAGGGCCTGGATACAGCACAAAGCTGTTCTTATGCACAACACAACAAGGAGGGCCTGGATACAGCACAGAGCTGTTCTTAGGCACAACAAGGAGGGCCTGGATACAGCACAGAGCTGTTCTTAGGCACAACAAGGAGGGCCTGGATACAGCACAAAGCTGTTCTTATGCACAACACAACAAGGAGGGCCTGAATACAGGACAAAGCTGTTCTTATGCACAACACAACAAAGAGGGCCTGGATACAGCACAAAGCTGTTCTTATGCACAACACAACAATGAGGGCCTGGATACAGCACAAAGCTGTTCTTATGCACAACACAACAAGGAGGGCCTGGATACAGCACATAGATGTT
>JACXGM010040040.1:0-10427 GCA_016801145.1 Umbra pygmaea
TGTGTGTGTGTGTGTGTGTGTGTGTGTGTGTGTGTGTGTGTGTGTGTGTGTGTGTGTGTGTGTGTGTGTGTGTGTGTGTGTGTGTGTGTGTGTGTGTGTGTGTGTGTGTGTGTGTGTGTGTGTGTGTTTATTTTATGTGTTCGGTGTGAGTGTTTGTAATAATGTACGCAGACCTGATCAAGATGTTGAAGGACATGGCCATGCATCACCTAATGTATTCGCTGTTTTGTCTTTTTCACTTTCCTCCCACCTCTTATTCCTGTCTCATATTTATTTGATCAGTGTCTGCTCTGTTTTGTGTCTCTGTGTGCATGTTTGCTTGCCTGCCTGCTTGATTTGTGAAGGACTTAAGGATACAGGCAAAATGAAAGGCTTCAGTGCAAAGACTTGATCAGAGATTTCAGGAGGAAGCATTTCATCAGCAAAGAGAAAGGCTGTGAACTAGAGGATGAGGGAGTTCAGATCAAACACCGGATGACAAGATAAGAGACGGGGTTGAGCAGAGATGAAGGCCGATGAGGGATGCACAACTTTCTTTAACACACGCTGTAAAATCAAGAATGGAATATCAAAATAATAACAAGGAATGGATAGCAGGTGAGATCAGACGGGAATGCACAACATCACGATGCACTGGTGGTAGTTTAATCTGAACCACGTAACTTTCATGTTTCGGAAATTCTTCCGCTCCACAGCTCCCAGTGTGTTTGTGCTAGCAACATCTTTAATTGTTGCTGTGCCTATCTGACTCAGTCCAGCAGTCCCACAGCGAGTAAAATCACTTGGCTCAGCCACGTTCTGGTTGGATGACGAGGACATCAAACGGGGTCGTTCGTTGTCTTCTAGCTCAGTGGTTTCGAAACCTCTCCTAGGGGACCCCCAGCCATCGAACAGTTTTGTTGTAGCCCTGAACTAGCTTATTTGATTCAAGCAGGTAGAGTCTCGATGATAAGTTGACAAGTTGATTCAGCTGTGCTAGCTCTAGAATAAAACAACTATATGGCATATAACGGTATGTAAACTGTTGATCAGGGCCATTTAGGTGATTTCTGTTATCAGTATGGTTTACAAAGAAGCCAAACAACTGTGTGATAATTAATGGCCTTATATGAGCACTATCGTGACATACTGTAACGGTCCAAATTTTTGCATGAACATTCATGTTGTCAAAATCAATGCAGAAATTATTTTTCACTATTTCTGCTAGGGTATGCAAACTTATGAGCACAACTGTATGTGACATAATACATAAAAGTCAAAAGTCTCACAATGTTGGATTTTATTTATTCATGTTGTAGCCAAGAGACTTCTGAACCCAAAAAAAGGAACTTCAATGTAGGGTAAAATATGACCTTTCCAGAGGCCAAAAGGTCAACCTTGTGCCAGGCGGAATACCCCCCAGACCTTGAAGAACTAATGCCATCTGGCAAAAGGTTTTATGGTCAGATGAGACCAAGATTGAACTTTTTGGACTGAACTGCAAGCATTATGTTTGGCAAAAACCAAACACAGGACACCACCCAAAACACACCATATCTACTGTGAAGCATGGTGGAGGCAACAATATGTTTTTGGGGTGTTGTTTTTCAGCGGGGACTGGGCAATTGGTCAGGATTGAAGCGGAAATGGATGCTGCCACCCAAATTCTTCAGGAAAACCTGTGGCCTTCTGCTAGACAGCTGACTGTTGTAGGCAGAATGTGTAAATAAACCTAGGGTAACACTTAATTTTGAGTCCAAAAAGTGTATCTGTAGATGCTCTACAGATTATCTGCAGACTATCAACAACATTTTAACAAACTATCTACTAACCCTAACACTAATCCTAACCTTAAGCATTCCCCTAATGTTAACCCTAACCTTAACCATTACCCAAAAACATATTCTAAACTTACCCCTACCCTTAAACTACACAATTAGTTGATTATCAACAAATAGTTTGTTGATAGTTTGTTGATAGTCATATCATCAACAAACTATCTGTAGAGCACCTACAGATGGAATTTCGGACTCTCCACATACAGTGTAACCAAAGCTAGAACAAAAAAATATATTTTTAATGAGTTTTGATTTCAGGAGGGAAAAAGTAACAATTCCAAAGGGGTATGATGATATACTATAGGCCCTGCATATTAGAAAACCCTTCCTCCAGTGGTTTGTTTACAAATTCTAGGAACAGTGAGAAGGCCTGCATTTTGTGAATGTAACATAAATGAAGGCACATGTAGATATGGCAGCTCCAAATCGGATAGATACAGTAGGGCAAAAAAGTATTTAGTCAGCCACCAATTGTGCAAGTTCTCCCACTTAAAAGATGAGAGAGGCCTGTAATTTTGATCATAGATACACTTCAACTATAAGATCACATTGTAGGATTTTTAATTAATTCATTGGTAAATTCCTCTGTAAAAGAAGTATTTGGTCACCTACAAACAAGCAGGATTTCTGGCTCTTACAGACCTGTAACTTCTTTAAGAGGCTCCTCTGTCCTCCACTCTTTACCTGTATTAATGGCACCTGTTTGAACTTGTTATCAGTATAAAAGACACCTCTCCACAACCTCAAACAGTCACACTCCAAACTCCACTATGGCCAAGACCAAAGAGCTGTCAAAGGACACCAGAAACAATATTGTAGACCTGTACCAGGCTGGGAAGACTGAATCTGCAACAGGTAAGCAGCTTGGTGTGAAGAAATCAACTGTGGGAGCAATTATAAGAAAATGGAAGACATCCTTTACAAGACCACTGATAATCTCCCTTGATCCAGGGCTCCATGCAAGATCTCACCTATTGAATGATCTGCAGAGAGCTGGGACCAAAGTACCAAAGGCTACCATCAGTAACACACTATGCCGCCAGGGACTCAAATCCTGCAGTGCCAGACGTGTCCCCCTGCTTAAGCCAGTACATGTCCAGGCCCATCTGAGGTTTGAGAGAGAGCATTTGGGTGATCCAGAAGAGGATTGGGAGAATGTTATATGGTCAGATGAAAGCAAAATATAACTTTTTGGTAAAAACTCAGCTCGTCGTGTTTGGAGGAGAAAGAATGCTGAGTTGCATCCAAAGAACACCATACCTACTGTGAAGCATGAGGATGGAAACATCATGCTTTGGGACTGTTTTTCTGCAAAGGGACCAGGACGACTAATCCGTGTAAAGGAAAGAATGAATGGGGCCATGTATCATGAGATTTTGAGTGAAAACCTCCTTCCATCAGCAAGGGCATTGAAGATGAAATGTGTCTGGGTCTTTCAGCATGACAATGATCCCAAACACACCACCCGGGGCAACCAAAATGTGGCTTCGTAAGAAGCATTTCAAGGTCCTTGAGTGGCCTAGCCAGTCAATGTATGTCACACAATTAAGCCTGTACATATGTGATATTGGTTTTGATCCACCCATAAAGGGTGTTTGGTGTTATTACATGTAAAATAGGTTGTGCAGGTCTTATGTTTTCTCCACAGGATTACGAGTAGAGGACAAATGCTAGCTTCCCCTTCTGGAAGATATTTAAATGTTTTAACACTGTTCTATTGTTGCTACTAAGGCTAGCGCCAGCGAGACTGTGCATAATTGAATTATGTAATGTGGGGGTGCCAAGCCTGTTTGTTCTATCACTGCCAAGTGAAGTGATCACCATTTGGTATGCAACGGGGGGAGTTTGGGGGATCACCTGAGCAGAAGGAATAAATTGCTTTGTTGTTAGTCTAGTTAGTTGAGTTCAAATTGTAAACGATTCTCCCTGCAATCTTTGTTCTAGTCGTGTGATTAGATATAGGATAATTGTAGTTTTTGGTAGGCTGAAGGATTTCAGAACGTGAACTATTATGGGTATGTGACTTGTATTTCGTTGTCCGGTTGACCTGTTGTATTTCTTAGGCTCTTTAACTGGAATTAAATGTTATTTGATTGTATACCGAGTTCCGTCTGAGTCTCCTACAGTTATTACCAGTAGATTTCCGGAGGAGATTTTCGGGTGTTGCTCGCTACCTTGTTAACTACATTCACTAGTATTCTGTTCATTTATGACACACACACAAATGCCTAACGTATAATCACTGAGACGTTCTATTTTTGCAGCGGGGCTCGCGGCTGGCTCATTTAGGGACTCGTTTGGGCAAATTTGGCCCGGTAGTAAGTTCAGCCCATTTGAAGGCATTCCTTTCTGCACCCCTATTAAACGGTTCAGTTTTCCGGAAGACATATCCGAAACGTAGGGGTGAGCTGATTGCAAATCAGTCTTGCCAGCTGTAGCAGGTGAATCCGCTAGGACAGATTTAGCCGTACATATTACACCCGTTAGGCTCTGGTTGAACTTGCTCAGCTAACACATAAAACACATGGAGTCAGATTTATAGATAATAAATATCTACGAGGCAAATAAGATCAATAGGGTAATTCTCCACGCTTCTAATTTAAGCACATTATTTATCTGTTTAACTCAGAACATTGCCCCAACGGAAAAGGAGATATACCCATCATTAATGTATTAATTTCATGTGCATATTAATGGTATTCTCTGTTCCCCAACCACACTTTACTACAGCAATTTTTAGGGAGTTAGGTGCTCCCGAAGATAGGGAGCAATTAATATTTTTAGCAAATGTGGGCCAAGCACAGGGAGTTTCACCTTTCGTAGTTTAGTTGGATTAGGGTTAAGTTGACACCTAGAAGACTTTGAGGCCTTAAATGTTTTGTGAATGATTCAAGGGATATCGGATTTAACAAAATGTACTTTCCTTCCTAATCCAAGGTTCTGTGCTCAGGACAGGGGATTTTAGGAGAAATATGTTTTGTAATTGAAGATTCTGTAGTTTGTTTTCTATTCGTAATGATATTTTCATCAATGAAGCTCATGAATTAATCACTGCCGAAATGTAGGCCAACTTCATTTGTGGAATGCTGCTTTTTAGTTAACTTTGCAACTTTATCAAAAATACATTTTGGATTGTTTTTGTTCTCAATTGAGTTGGAGAAATAGGCTGATCAAGCAGAAGTGAGTGCATTTCGGTTATGCAGAGTACTGTCTTTCAAAGCTAGTCTAAACACTTCCAACTTGGTAGAACACCATTTCTGCTCCAGTCTTCTGAAAGCTTGCTTTAATTGCAATACTGATTACCAGGGCCCAAGGGGATAGAGGGCCCTTGAAAAGTCTGGAATATAATTTATATATATAACATGGGGGCCCGTCAGGACTGCCTATGCATAGGGCCCAGGATCTTGTGCTACGCCCCTGATGTCACAAACTTAAAGGGGCATACACCGAATAACATAAAACTACATGCAATGCACTGATATGAAAACTAAACACATATACATGAATTAACTAATAAATATAAGGCCCTATTTTAACCATGTGAAATGCAAGTATCAAACGCGAAATGCAAGTGACATTGTGGGAGGGTCCCGGGAGCTGTTGCTATTTTACCAGCGGGATAAATGACTCTTACGCCCGACGCACATCTAAAATGGGTAGGTCTGAAGTAGCTTCATTAGTCATAGGTGTGGTTTGGGCGTAACATGCAATAAATTAATCATAGCGTCATCTCACATTCCCTTTAAGAGCAGGAGCGCTTGTTCTATGGCGGATTGCTATTATAACGGCAGATTATTAATTTTTCTTCTTTACAAAATGTAAATAAAGAAATGTCACAAGACATACTTTCCGATGTTTTGGGCTCACTCTCACTGAATCACGAGGTTATGAATGCATGGAAATATTTTTGCAATGTAATTTAACATTAGAGCAAGATTTCTTTGCTTGCCTCCCTTTTCTGTCAAATAAGCTCAAGGGATTTGGGTCAAGTGGCAAGCAACGGCAGATGCATTTCAACATCACATCTCCTTAAGTCCTCTAACATTTCCTAATTTATGTCATCAACACATCCATGATTTATGGACATGTTGTGTGAAACAAAACAATCCACAAAGAATGCTGCAACTAGAGTAGTGTAAAGTGCCTCCTGTCGTATCCAAACTCCCAACGCGCATTTTCAGTGTGCCTAATGTTCGTTCAATTAGGCTATGCTGCATGTTTGTGTATGTTTTTGATTAAACAGCATTTCACGCACTGTTTCTGGCATCAAATTGTGTCATCCTCAGCCATGCCTTTAACAGATAGCATTGTTCCCTTCACAGCCACCCATCCAATTCCCATCAAATATGAAAGAGTTCGCCATAAATGAGTCGTGGCTTGAGCCAGGGTAATTTGCGAAGACATGGTGATTTTACTATTAGCATCACAAAAAACTTGTATGTTGATTGAATGTCTATATCAGTGCAAATAATTCATTCTGAATAATTTGGATAAATGTGTACACTAGACGTATGCCTATTTTTTCCCCTCTTTGGACACAAACAATGATTTCCCTCGTGTGGTAATATGTTCCTTCTAATTATGTATTGCAATAATGGGAACTGCTGCATTTGTGTAGATGAGAGGAGCAATAAAGTGTATGCGCATTGTGCACACGCTACATTATGGCCAAACATGCGCCCTTAAAATAGCATCTGAAAAATGCGCCACTGACTTTTAACCAGGTTTTTCATGGTCAGTGGCGGAATTGTTTTCGGGAACTGCAAGATAGCACCAGGGAACGTTTGCGCCGGAACACGCCTCTTCTTTTCGCTGAACCATCCAACGAACGCAAGTTCATTCCCTAATATACCGACCCACGTCTGCGGAGGGAAAAGTCCCATATGCGTCGGGTGCAAGCTAGGAATGATACATGCGTTGGTGTAAAAAGTCAATAGGCTGGGTGTAAGATAGGAATGATACATGCGTTGGTGTAAAAAGTCAATAGGCTCGGTGTAAGATAGGGCCCAGAGAGTCCATTATCTCAGTCCTGTTTGCGACAGCCCTCCTTGGGCTGGACGTTACAGTATACCAGGAAGCAAGTTTATTTTCGCAGATTTGTTTAGATTTTAGCAGTGCGACTGATTCCAGGGTGTTACACAGGGTTAGGTGTAAATCTTCAGTTAGATAATTCACAAATCTGTTAACTCTGACATCATTTGTATGGTAGATTGAGTCAGGAAAGGCATCCAAGAACCTTTGGATTGTCAGAGAATCTATATTGCGGCTCTTAAAAGTCCCTGACTGGATTCCAATTGGAGTAACTGAAAAAAGTAAAAGAAAGTTTGTCTGAAATTCATTTATTGTTATGAGGAAAAAGATTCAGAACTACAACATCTATTCCATGAGACAAAACAAGGTGCAACATATGACTGTGGCAGTGTGTAGTTCCTGAGACCTAAGTCCTCCATATAAATGTTAAAATCACCACTAATTATAATATTATCTGCCCTGACTCCCAGGCCAGATAAGAATTCATGGAATTCATTGAGAAACACTGTGTATGGCTCAGGTGGCCTGAATATAGTAGTTATACAAACTCATTGAGTAAGCCACATATATTTCATAACTAGAACCTCAGAAGACACAAACCCTTATTATTATATATTTTTTTGGGTGCATCTTTTAGATCAGTGTCATAAATCATGGCGTTACCACCGCCTTTGCGAGATTTGCGGAAATATGGTCCCCAGTTTAACCAGGAGAA
The DNA here is from genome assembly GCA_016801145.1 of Umbra pygmaea. NCBI lineage: Eukaryota > Metazoa > Chordata > Actinopteri > Esociformes > Umbridae > Umbra > Umbra pygmaea. The sequence continues at coordinate 7,564 of JACXGM010040040.1, forward strand.
GAGGCCTCATTAAGGGCAATGAATTCATTAGCCAGGTTTCCACAGGCCAATCATATCAAATTCATAATTAGTTCACTTGAGTATGATTGCCTTTGATGCAAGGGATTTAACATTTAGTAGTCCCAATTTGGAAGGCTTTATTTTAGTAAGATTAATAAGGTGAACACCACCTTGTTTAGATTTACTCAAACTGGATCGAGGTACACTCACAGTCTCATGAGGAAAACTAAACTCACTTCAATGACTATGCTAGCGACAGACTCTCCTTATCGGTTATCTGACTATATGTTCTACCATAGTCCCAGAACATCTGGTCATCTGACTGTGCTCTCATAGTCCCACAGCAAATTGTGATATGACTACGGTACAGTATATGTTCATAGTTCAAGAGCATCTGATCAACTGACTAAACAGCTCTAGAAAAAATTAAGAGACCACTGCAAAATCATCAGTGTCTCTGGTTTTATAATGATAGGAATGTGTTGCGTACTTCAGGTCAGAAATGAGTCCTTACCCCAAGTGAAAGAGTTTAAGTACCCCAGGGTCTTGTTCGCGAGTTAGGGGACAATGGTGCCTGAGATTGGCCAGAGAATCGGGGCAGTGGGTGCAGTGTTGCATTCGCTTTACTGCAACATCGTGACGAAAAGAGAGCTGAGCCAGAAGGCAAAGCTCTCGAAATAGCTGTCAATCTTTGTTCCTACCCTCACCTTAGGTGATGAAGGCTTTGTCATGACCTAAAGAACGAAAATGTGTGTAGAAGTGGGAACTCAGGAAAGTGGCTGGCAGTTGAATCACATAGTCAGGTATAGCAGAAAATAAGTGGAGGTCTCTGTTTTTCCCCAACAAAAAATGAAGTTCATCCAGTTTATTGTTGAGTGATTGCACGTTTGTGTGGAAGATTCCATTTAGAGGAGTCTGTAGTTCACAGCGCATTAAGCATACCAGTGCCCCAGCTAGTTATCCTCTTCGGCAGCATTTCACTTCTTGTGCTGTAGTATCTTTGAACTGAATGCCCAGTAATTCCATGGATGTTGCGAAGAAACTTGGGAATATATCCACAGGAGTTAATTCCCTGATGTTCATTATCTCTTCTCTTGAGAAAACAATCTGAGAATTGTCACAAAGAACTGATTTAACAGACAAAATAAGATTATAATTTGCGACCAACACATCGAGGCGACCATCTGCAGCGCCACCATGCAACTCTATATCGGAACGGGTCCCATTCTTACAACCATTTTCAATTCCTAAAGTATACATGTAAGTTAAGTGGCATGTCATGTTACACCGGGTTACAAATTATTATGCAAATTATATTTTACACAGATTTTCCTAAAAAGTCGATGCAGCTGCGAATGATTGGCAGTGATCTATTGGATTATGACAGTTGTGTGAATTCACATTATTTATTCTATTTGGTGTTAACAATCCACCGAGTGCCGACGTGCATGAAGCACAACGGCACCTAGATGACCAGATACTTAGAGTGGAGCAATGATAACCGGACTCCTTAGTTGGGTGACTTTAACAAAGGTAATCTAACCCACAAACTCCCATAATATAAACAATCTATTACAATCCTGAGCAGAGAGGAAAACACTCTGGTTCACTGTTACACTACGCTTCTCTGGGTCTCTCAGATCACATTGTGGTCCACCTGATATGCACATACAGGCAAAAACTAAGACTAGCAAAGCCTGTTGTGCAGCGGTCAAAGATTTAGAGCAGCGAAGCAGCAGAGGCTCTCTGTCTGGACTGCACTGGGACATTTTCAGGTCTGCCACTAATAGTCTGGGTACAGATGCTGCAACATCTTACATCAGTTTCTGTGAGGATAGCTGTGTACCAACACTGACTAGGGTGAGCACAAACAATGACAAACCCTGGTTCATGGCTAAGCTCAGACGTCAGTGTTTTGGCAAAAGAGGAAGCATTCAGGGGGGGGACAGAGACAGCTACAAAGTGGCCCATCATTGAGGACACAACACAATCACCCATCTCAATAACCCCCACCCTTGCCACTACAACAACCCTGTCTGATTTAGAGAGAAACGTCAACAGAATATTTAAGAGACAGAATCGGGGCCCGCTGCCTTGCGGGCTTTCTATCTCGCCCTCAACCCTGAATCACATAGTGAATCACTGTTCAGACCAGCTGTCTGCAAAGTTCACTGATATTTTTAACATCTCACTGGAGAAATGCCATGTTCCAGCATGCTTCAAATCCTCCAACATCATCCCAGTCCCCAAAAAGACAAAGATCAACAAATTAAATGACTACAGACCAGTCACCCTGACCTCAGATGTTATGAAGCCATTTGAGAGCATTGTGCTGTCACACTTCAAAACACTCACCGACATGCACCTCGACCCGCTGCAGTTTGCCTACAGAGCCAACAGGTCAACATGGCTTTACAGCTGCAAACGTTTGCCCTGAAGCTGTGTTGTTACTGTTTCACCAGCAGCAGCTGTATTATTTTTTCCAATACTTATTTATTGTAGGATAACAGCCCACCCAAACTAAAGACTTGTAAAAATGTATCAGGGTGATCTAAAAAAGTGTAATTTAGATAAAATACTTAAGAATAGAGGCTTGGAGAAAACACAAGCATTTACTAGAGACAGTTTCAATTTACAGAAGATATAGGTTTACCTAGCAAGGTAAAGACACTGGCCCTCATTTATCAAACGTGCGTAGAAACCAGTGTAGATCTGAGCGCAGAAATCATCTTACGACGAGACTCACGTGTGATTTACAAAACTTTCGTATCACTCCAATTCCAGCGTACGAATGAGCGGCTGTTGATAAATCAGACGGTTGAAAACCATCGTAATTTAAATAACACGCCCACAAATTTGCATTG
>JACXGM010040041.1:0-10453 GCA_016801145.1 Umbra pygmaea
AAGACCCGGCCGTCCCTCTAAACTTTCAGCTCATACAAGGAGAAGACTGATCAGAGATGCAGCCAAGAGGCCCATGATCACTCTGGATGAACTGCAGAGATCTACAGCTGAGGTGGGCGAGTCTGTCCATAGGACAACAATCAGTCGTATACTGCACAAATCTGGCCTTTATGGAAGAGTGGCAAGAAGAAAGCCATTTTCTGAAAGATATCCATAAAATCTATATCCATAGTTCCGCCCAGGCCAGTTTTCAGTCCTGAGGGCGGTTCTGTTCCCGTGAAAATTGGTAACATGGGTCTCCAAGATAAAGACAGGGGGCCCGGCAGCCGTTGGGTACAAAAAGGGGCATGTAGCAGCAACTTGCTACCTGCATCTGTCGGGTCCAGGGATTGATGGCACGGGCACTCACGCACCATCCCAGGTACCCATTATTTCTTCACAGATTTGTGTCCACTTATCCTCTCCACTTAATTTCCTCAGTAATCAAAACTATGCATGGCGCGCACTTCTATACAAAATTGGACCTGAGGAGTTCCTACAATCTCATGCGCATCTGACAGGGAGATGAGAATAAAACAGCCTTCAGCACCACAACAGGTCATTATGAATATTTGGTTATGCCGTATGGCCTGAGTATGTTCCAAGCCTTTGTGAAAGACATCTTCTGGGACCTGTATGGGTGTGTAGTTGTGGTGTACATTGATGACATCCTGGTTACACGGCCACAGGCGAACAACATGTGTCATCAGTCCGCAAAGTGCTTGGGAGACTGTTGGAGCATGAGCTGTATGTTAAGGCTGCAAAATGCCTGTTTTTCCAACATGCCATCTCCTACTTGGGTTATCACATTTATCAACTGGGGTGGAGATGGAAGTGGATTGCATTGAACCTGTGCATAATTGGCCAACCCCAACCACAGTTAAAGCAGTACAGCGACTCCTAGGTTTCGCCAACTATTACCGTCAGTTCATTTCTGGCTTTGGCAAGGTTGTGGGTTCAATCACGTCCCTGCTGAAGGGTGGGCCGAGATGGATGCGGTGGACCGAGGTGGCGGATAGGGACTTCTCACTGAAGGCCCTGTTTTCATCCGCAACTCTTTTGCTGTCGCAGAGGTCAGGAGCCCCGGTGAGGATTTGTCCCTGTCCCAGGAAGCTGACACCTGCCAAGCGCAACCACGATGCTGCCGATTGTGAGCTGTTGGCCATTGTCAGTGTCCTTAAGGCATGGCGGCAGATGACAGACCCATTATTCCCGAGGCATGTATTGTGGGCCCCGTTTTGTGGGAAATGGACACTGACATTCAGCATGCTTTGCGCACGGAGCCAGCTCCTGTCCAATGTCCTGTTGGACACCAATACGTGCATACAACTGTTAGAAACAGGCTCATCTGCTGGGAGGGTTAATGATGTGTCTTACAGGTTGTGTTTGCCTCCCTCTATGTGCATTTACACTGTTTTTCCTGTTTCCCTGTCCAAGAGGCCATAGTGCTGGAGACCCCCTCTACTCCGTTGGAAATCGATGGTGGCCATGCTTACTCTGTGAGGTCCATCTTAGATTTGAGACGGCAGAGGGACAGTCTCCAGTACCATGTGGATTGGGAGGGGTATGGCCCTGAGGAGTGGTGCTAGGTTCAGGCCAGAGATGTGTTGAACACCTCACTCCTATGCGATTTCCACCTGCGATGGCCGGATTGTCCCTCTGGGCCATCCCTAGGGCAGGGGGCGCCGCGGCGCCGGAGCTGTGCATCAGAGGGGGGGGTACTGTCAGCACAGGAGATCCTGGAGCTCCCACTACTGACGCGAACAGGATCAGGCGCTCGGATTCCTCTGCCTTCTGACGTCACCATTCCCCCCTCCCACACACTACTCTCATCAGCAGCAACCAGAGATTTCTGTGCTTCTTCTGTTCCCTATTTAAGTGTGTTTGCTGATGAGGGTGTTGTGAGTTATTCTGCTTTTGTATTTATGCCGTCACAATTTATTCTCTACTGTAATGTATATCGCGTTATGTACTTTTGTTCAAGCCAGCAGATATGTGGAGGAGGTAAATTACATATTCGCTATTCTCCATGTGATGTACGTTTGTACATTGTTTGCCACACTTTATTTTGATTAATCAAGTCTGGGTAAAATATATGACAATTTTTCCCAGTAAAATACTTAAATATAGCATACCCTCTGCATGTGACTCCTCACTCCACACCACATTGTGACCATTAATGAGAAACTATAATGTATGAGAATGATAACCATTTACATTCTGAGACCTTTAACTGTATGATAATTTAAAGTTAATATTCCAAATATTAAATAGCCCATATGTGTAAATTAATAAAATGAGAAAGATATTTTATTAAGTAGCAATTCTGTAATTGGGTTCCAATCCAGTCCTACTGTATGTCTGAATGGGAGAAGTTGATACTATTTTCCCTTCACCAATACAAGCATTCACATTCTTATTAATTTGTACTATAAAAAGAAATTCACCAGATGTAATGCCTCATTGAGAAATTGTCTAATTGTCTAATTTGAGTTAAAAGAATATGTATGCAATATTGACCTGAAGGTGTTCTAAAGAGGGTTATATGTTTTACCTGGCCTTTGATTAAAAAACAAGGCCATAATGTAATGTCATTGAGAAAAAAATATTAGTTGCATTGCATGATGTCTTAACAGTCTATTTCTATGGCAATAAAACAATTTTTTCTTAACAATTTATTGGTTTTATTTAGCCTTCTAGTTGCTATGGTAACTGTTATGTGCGTTGGCTCAGCTGAAATATATTGCTTGCACATTTTGTGAAGAGAGAGGTAAGAGAGAGATAGATTATGAAATACGTACTGGGTGAAGTAAAAAATAAAATATATTTGATTTGATTGGAAATTATTTCACATTAATTATTCACTGTATAACATTAGAAAATGAAGGTTTAGTACCTTATTCATAGAAACTGCTTGAACATAAACTATATGAATGAGATTTTGTGTTTCTGTATCTGTTTTGTGAGAACCCAATGTAATATAATTATTTATTAGAATATCCATTAATTTGTTTTGAAAGAATTACCATAATTAATATGTACTATTTTATATTTTAGTAAGTAATGTGAATGAAAGAATGTCATTATTTCATAGTGCATTGAATGTGTTAAAACTAATCAAAGTGGTATTTGAAAATTGCAATTCTTGTTCATTGTTTAATAAACAAGCTGAAAACTAATCCAATGTCACAACACAATAACCAATCAGTGCTACTGGTCACAGCTGTACAATGATAAAATCAGAATAGAGACAAAGTTAAGGTCTCTGTCTCTTCGTTCATTTATTCATTAGTTCACACTGTTCACATGTCACAAGCAATTCCACTGGCCCTCGGGTGAATAAGGTCTTACTATTGAAAATATTAAAATGGTAACTAGGCTGCTATGGAGAATTATAATTACAATTGAATGCAGTGATGTTTTTTGTTAAACTATGTTATTAAATATGTATCTGTAATATAGCACAATGGGACAAACATAGATTTGCCTTTTTGTTTGGATCTGGCATTTAACAATGACACACATACAGGTTATTGGAGTGAATTAAATGGTCAGATACACCCCCCACCAACACACACACACACAAACCCAGACAGTGCTTTCCACTTGTACCACATTCCGTAGAAACCCTGGGCTAATCCGTAACCAGATTTAAACCCAGCTGGTCTTGGAATGAGCCCAGCCTTTTTTAAATTAAAATTAGGCATGCTATAGTTATTTTGACTATAGAGAACCCTATGTGGCAGTTCTAAATGGACACAAAATAGTTCTTTAAAGGGTTCTCCTATGGGCACACATGGTTTATTTGTGTTTAAAGTCAGATGTAATTTCCTAAAGCTAAAGCTCAGGCTATAATCTTTACTACAATAACATGAAGCAAAAATACGGCAATAAACAGACAACAAAACAAATGTTTTCTAGCCTTCTTTCAATTTAAATGTAACACCACACACCTACAATACAAAACAATACAATTCTGCAACAAGTTTACCTGGTATGATCGAAAGGGTGGCACTGCTAGATGCTTTCCCAGCTTCATTGGCAGCAGTCACACAATACGTTCCAGCATCACTTGGTTTTGCACATTTGATGAGAAGTGAATACTGTTCTCCCTCCACTTTGACCCCATATTGTGGGCTTGTGATGATCTCCATATTGCCTCTTCTCCAGGTTACTAGATACAAAAACAAAATATAAGCTTAGGTGGTATAAAGAACTGAAGGTGGTGACTATATTTTTACAAAATAGAATGCTTCAAATAGTTATAACATTATTACCATAGAATAATCCTTTAGAGGAAGAATTGTTTTGGGTAAAGGGAAAGCGCTCTTCCTTGAACCTAAAATGCTTTCTTTGCCCAAAACTGGTTCTTCAAAGGGTTATTCCATACAGATTCACAAAGTCCCATTCTGGACCAGTATTGCAGTCATAAAAATGTTGCTCATCTACTTTGAAGGCAGTGTCAATGTACACTGTAAAACCCAATCAGTTAATTGCACTCAAAATAAATGTTGTAAGTGATTACAACATAATTTTTAAGTAAAACTAACTCAATTTATTTGAGCTACAATGCTTATTAACTTACAAAATTGAGTTACTTGTACTTAACATTTTCAGTGTAATCAGCTACATAAAAATGTTTGAGTTCAAATAACTTTTTGGTTTTTACATTGTATGGTACATTGGGTTGACATGTAATGGACTATTACAGACATATAGTGGCGCTAGACCATTTAAAATACTCTGAAAATTCAGCCAGTTTCCACAATACTAGATCCCAATTTTAAGATATTATTCTATTCAAACAGACAACATGTTTTTAGGAGAAGCTCACCACAAGAGGTTATGGACACATGATTATGTATCATTCTAAGTGCATACAAGGGAAAATATAAATGTTGTTTATTGTGTAATTTATCTACTTGTGTCATGTAGCTGGTGAAGGATGAGGCAGGAAACAAGCGCGCTGTTGGAATTTAAATTTACTTACATTAACCAGCAAAAATAATAAAAACATATACAAGCATATAGCAACACAGGCAGAAACAGGAATATAGTGAACAAATAATGAGCGACACTAAGGTGCAGGCTTATATGCTCTCTACTTACCCAATGCAATGATTAGACCTAATCCCTAATACCTCACACCTGTGCAGATCAGCTTCCTTGAGCTATCAACAATAAGTATCCTGGACCTCAGGATGGTAGCAGTGCTCCACCCAACCTGTTACAGCACCCCCCCCACCAAGTGTGCAGTTCCCGAGGCACCCAACACCACATCATCCATGAGGCTCCTGAATGGAGCTGGTGTGCCCACCTGACCTGCCGAGGTCAGCCCCCAGAGGACCATCACCTTCCCGCCTACCAGAGTTGGTGGGATCAGGTGGTCTGTCCTTTCACGCTTGATCCCCCTCCTGGGGCGGTCTATGGGGCCTTTAACTGGCAGCAGGACTAGAGGGACCCCCACTAACCACCTCAGGAGTGGTCCCGCAACCTGCTACTGGATCCAGTTTGAGGCTGTCTTAACCTCTCCAGATCCCTGGAGTGGTCCCTGCTACCTCCTGAAAAAGACCCCGGGGAGGAACAGGCTCTGGAGACGTTGAAGGAGGCGCAAGAATGGGTGAGAGGGCTGACAGGACCTCCTGTTGTAGTGCTGGAGCTGGCAAGATCCCCTTGGAAATAGAAAGGTGTTGAGGCTGTCGGCATCTCTGGCAGAGGTGGCGATGAGGGTGACGTCATCTCTGGCAAAGATGATGGTGAGGCCATCAACAGCTCTGGCGGTGCCATCTGTGGCAGCCGAAGGTTGGCGACTGGCAGCTATGGTACGGGCAGGCTGAAAAACGGGGTCTGTGGCAGCAGCAAGCTGATTATGGGAGGCCTCTGGAGCGACAGACTGGGCAGTGGTGGACCTCAGAGTGGTAGCAGTGCTCCACCCAACCTGTAATGTGCTCGTTATCAGAAAAGCTTAATTATATCCCTATTGATTTCTTGTTCAAGCTGCAATTAGCTTTTTGGGACAAAACGTACACAGTAAAAACGGCTGTTAAATCAACACCCTAAGTGTTAAATTAACACTCTCAGTGTTTATATAAGTCCAAATTGACACTAAAGAGTGTTAATTTAACACTTAGGGTGTTGATTTAACACAGACGTTTTTACTGTGTATATACCATATTTCCTCAAATAAAAACCGGTAGTCAATTAAACGCCGGGCCTCTGATGGTGGACGGGAGCGTGGTCAACACTTACAAATCAAAGCCAGTCTTAAATAAAGGCCGGGGAAAAATTATGTGTGGATTATCTCCTAGGTGCCTTTCATATAATGTGCATTCCAGTTAATTCCAGTTATTCCATGTACATTTCTACCACTTTAATTTAATAGATTCAACAATATAGTCATGTTATTTTCGTATTATGGTACTTATTTAAAACAGCAATACTCACTGCTCCTGCGAGCCGCTATTCCGTAGGTTTTTGTTCCAAACTTAATTTAGCAAGTGACGCTACTCATTACCAGGATGAAACGCTAACTTAGGGTACTCGCAACTCGGGTTGGACGGAACATTTACAGAATGGCGGCTCGCGGGAGCAGGAATGAGTATCGCTAAGTATTATTGTCCTACAGGTATTTCAGTCAATGCAGCTGTATGTTTCACTCAGCCTGGTGTTGTTTGTATTAACCTACAGGTAGATGGCAGTAACTACATTGGAAATAACAGTGCAAGCGACTGAATCTTTAACAACTTTTTTCAACTACTTATTGGAACGGTTAAAAGAACTGTTGAGATTGCGTTAACAACGTACTGCAGAAATAAAAGGGCAAACTGGAAGGATTGACACTAAAATATAGCCAATTATACTTATCAAACAGCCAATTATACTTATCAAATAAAAGCCGGTTACCTTCTGTAGTATATATATTTTTCCATTTTCTCCCTCCCCAATTATTGTCCAATTATCCCTGCCTTGTTGGCAGATACAGATGGTGTGAAGGGAGCTCACATGGTTCACACAACCACATGTCCTTGAGCCAGACAATTCTTTTTCGCACTGCTCATCCAACATGGAAGCCTTCAGTCTGATCATGTGTTTCGGATGATTTCAATAACCCATACACCAACTATGAGTCCTGTGTGAACTTACAGCCGCCCAATCTGCATACAAGAAGTTGCTGGAGACTGACGTGGCAAGGAAGATAATGTGACTTATCTATCCCAAATATTGGGCAGCAATACGCAGATTTGCTCTGCCTCATGCAAAATCTGGGCAAAATTGCAGAAGCCATAGTCAGGCTCGAACCAATGACTATCATGACATAACTTGTCCTGCAAGGCAGCGACTTAGCCCAGTCCGCCATACGGACACCACATTTCTTTTAACATCTAGGATAGGCAACAGAATTTGTGCAAAAAGCATTTACTCCTACATTTGTCTGTGATTTTCTAATAATCTGCAAAAAATTTGACATGAGAATGTTTGTTTTTCATCATACATCTAATATAGCAAAATGTACTGGATCTTTACATGAAATACCATGGTTTCACAGGGTAATGATGACTTTACGCTAAGCAACTTTCTATATCCAAAGAACTAAGACAGGCTGTAGTTTGATAATGCGCTTATAAAACGGTTGCCAAATAAAAACAATTACATTCGTTTTTTAGCAAAAGAAAATGGTCAAGAGGCTTGCTGTTTTCATGTTAGTATGCCACATAAATCAAGTAGTTCCCATTAAAGGATCATTCAGGTCGTTTATAACAAGGTCTTAATACTTATGTACAGTATCATCTAATTTAAATGGCACACGTTTTCCAGTCTGAACACATATTTGTGTTCCTTTTTATTATGGCCAGTACCTAAGTACTGTAGGGTTAAATTAATTTGGGTATGGAACAGAGCTGTTGCGCCACACCCCTGAACACCAGTAGCTTTGAATAGGGCTCTGTATAGTGAATTGACTCTGATTGTTAAATTCTTTCAGCTGTATCTATTTCTGCTTATATATAACTTCTGGTGATTTGGGGGAGTGGTGCAGTTCATTAAAGAGTCAGTGTCACACGATGGAGTTGTACTGTTGCTCATCTGGTTTACCTGTCTTTAAGTAATCGTGAGTCCTTGTGTAATGTATGTACATTCTGTCCAGACAACTGGTTATCTATTAGTGTGTTTCTTCCCACGTTATGGTCGTAAATAGGTAACTTAAATGTGTAGTTGATCAGGTGTACGGTTACTAGTAGCGAACGTGTCCATGCCGCGATAGAGCGTGTGTGTATATTTTCTATTAAGTAAGACGCTGTGCAATCCTGTATTTGTCTGTTAGTGTGCTTATATCATGAGGATTGTGTGTTACTGGGACAGTTACGTCCAATCAGGGGCGTCGGACTGGGGGTAAAACCAATACTGATTACCAGGGCCCAAAGGGGAGAGAGGGCCTTTGAAAAGTCTGGAATATATTGGAGTTGAGGAACATGGGGGCCCATCAGGACTGCCTATGCATAGGGCCCAGGATCTTGTGCTACACTGCTGCGTCCAATAAAGAACAACAGTACTACTTTCCCTGTGTTGGACTCCCTCCTTCTAATACTACCATGTTGTGACAAGTTAAGAATAAGGGCGGACTTCATGTATGCAGAGGCTGGCCATAAACGTGTTTTACACAACCAATCAGAGGATGATTTGCTAAAAGTGTTTTACACAACCAATCAAAGGATGATTTGCTAAAAGTGTTTTACACAACTGATCAGAGGATGATTTGCTAAAAGTGTTTTACACAACCAATCAGAGGATGATTTGCTAAAAGTGTTTTACACAACCGATCAGAGGATGATTTGCTAAAAGTGTTTTACACAACCGATCAGAGGATAATTTGCTAAAAGTGTTTTACACAACCGATCAGAGGATGATTTGCGCAAATTTGAATGATAGCGGGAGAGAGAGAATTTAAGCTACTAAAAAAACAATTGTAGGCTATATGCCTCAACAATTTAAATAAAATTAAAATAAAACAATAGGCAGAACAATAATAGCAGGCTACTTGTCTGATTCAAACAACTGTTCACATAGAGAAGTATTTCATCTTAATTTGCTGGTGAGAACTGTAGGCTACCATAATTCCACTTTTAGAGACCCACTTATAAAATTAAAATGTCAAAACTTCACATAAAATAAATGTTCTACATGATTACGAGAACGTAATTTATATAGAGATGGTATGTTACGAAGCTAGTGAAATATGATGTAGAAAAAGGCAGCATTTTCTATACATATGAACGTGCCCAGTTCCAGGTCCACGATTGCTTCTCACAGCTAAAATGCATAGCTTTTCGTTATCCATAGCTTTTAAAATCAAATTCATACAGTGGTTTCGTCAAGGCTTTAGTTAAACAGGTGCACAGCCAATCACAACCTCACCTTAATAGTAATTCACCAGGCAAGCAGGATTAAGAATAAGAAATCTGTTAAAAAATGTATTAGCCTATTTAAAACTAATATACACTGTCACCATTCTTAAGAAATTAATTTCCTGTCCAGTGCCATATCTATATTGTAAAATGTTTAAAGATGATCATTAGGTATGTTACTCTGCATTTCTCAATAATATAACAATAAAAACATCATTTTTTGTGCTGGCAGCACATCACAGAAGTGTTCTGTTTTCAGGGAACCCATTTCTAACATTCTATGTCGAACATAATTATAGGGTCAAATATAATTACACACAATGGCTAGTAAAAGTCATGTCTCACTGCTTTCAGAGTGCAGCCGCATACGTACAGATGCCAAACAATGTTTTTAGTTAGCCTGACAAAAAAGACATTTAGATGGCTAATTAGTTCACTATTAAGCACATCTGTGGCCAGTGGCCAGTATGACATTTATAGAAAAAATTAAACATGCAACAACTTTTCTGGCTATACAACTAAAAATGGTAACTATTTTCATAACGATTTAAAGAATGTTTCTTCACAAAACTGGCCCTTAATTTTGTAATCATTTTTTCAAAACCTGTATAGCCCATATATATGTTATATAGAGTAAGCTTGCCTTCTGGGAGAGGTGTGCCAACAATGATGACTCTCAGTAGGACCTCAGTACCAGCAGTTACTACAGTGTCCTTAAGAGGGAACTCAAACATAGGCGCTTCCAAAGGATCCTCTTCAGCAGACACGTAAGAGTCATCTGAAGAATCTGCAGAAATTAAGAAGGTATACAGTGTATATATATATATATATATATATATATATGAAATTGCAGTTTTTAACAAAACAACAAATACAGTTCAGTTTTCAGTGTTCAGAATTTAGGAATAACCACATAGTACATTGTTCTTAAGTCATGGAAAGCAAAATCATTTTATATTTAACAAAAACAGATGAAAGAAATATTTAAAAAATAATAATTCCAACCTAATTCT
>JACXGM010040042.1:0-10428 GCA_016801145.1 Umbra pygmaea
ATATAGCGGGACTTGGCACGTCTAGACTAGCTATCTAGCGGTTTCCAAGTTACCGCCTGTTAGGTTTCCAGAGGATCTTGCTTAGCTAACAAATAAAACACATGGAGTCAGATTTATAGATATTAAATATCTACGAGGCAACTAAGATCAATAAGATCATTCTCCACGCTTTCTATTAAGCCATTATCTACCTGTTTAACTCATAACATTGCCCCCCAAGGGAAAGGGAAATATATCATTTATTAATGTATTAATTTATTGTGCATATTATTGGTATAATATTCTCTCAAATTCCCCATAACTACACAGACATTCTCATCTTACACAAAACTTCTGCAATGCTTAGTTAGGGCAAATTCGAACACAAACGTCTATTGCGTTCGCGTTTACAAACGTGTTTCTCTCACTTAATTAGGGAAGGAGATGTAAACCATTGACATCTAATAAATATTACACATTGTTGACCTGCAATGTAAATGATGTTCTTCTGGATATGTAGGAATATTTACTTTTCTATATTTGAACTGGTTGATCAACATCTAAGAAATAGCAGATTTTAGCTTGATAAATGTGACATTTGGCATAGTTCTTAAAAGTACTCCTATCAGTACTCGTATCAGAAAGTACCCAAAATGAAATACTCTGTACTTGTACTCGTTCCATAAAAAGTGGTATCGGCCCATCCCTAGCCTTAAAGGTTCTTAACGGGGCTTAGTGCATGTACTGTATTTGTATTCATGCATGGGAGATGAACAGACACACTTCATCCTGGCGCCAGGCCTGTTAATTCTTGTTAATTATTACTGCTTGTTTTAGATCACTACTGGTGTGACGCATGTGCAGATCTTATATATATAAGGTCTGTATTTCAGATTCAGGGGTCTTAGTGGGCTGTGCCTTTTGAGTCTGCGTGGTAAACCTCGATGTGCGTTTAATAATGCGTAGTGTTACATTCATATGGTTTCAGTCGTGTCGGGTCAATTAGTGAATTGTAAGTCTCACAGGTGTTGAGCCTCGTGTTAAATAACCTTTATCGAATGGAATAAACTTATCTTCACTATGAATATGGGGTGCATTATATGCCGAATGACAATAACCTATAGCCCTAGAATGTCATTGTGAGGTTATTATAATGCGTTTTCATTATGGGAAGATAGTGAAGGCCTAGGTGTAAAATGCACGGCCCGCCACTGTCCGCGTTCGAATTCACAGGTGTCCAATCTGGACACAGGGTCATTGGTGTGGCAAGGTAGATATTTTCACTTATCTATTCCAAATACTGTGTAGCGCTATGAAAATTTGTGCTGCCTCGTGTTGGAGGCCCGGTCAAAGTCAGAAAAGTCATCGTTTGACCCCATATACTAGACCTCTCAAAAAAAGCTTGAGATAAGACAAAATCATTTTCATACTGGTTCTTTTTACATTGTCATGTTTCGTGACCTCGCGTTTGTGGGTGTGTTATGGAATGTCCTGCGAGACATCTCGAACTGGATGTGTGCGCACTTAGCATAGAAACCAGACCAGCTCATCGACATGTTCACCCATTACAATTTTGTCTCATCTCTAGCTTTTCTCTAAAGGTCTAGTATATGTGGCTGAATGCTCTCGTAATGTAAACACACTCTATGACTCTACTTACAGAGCAGCTCTGCAGGTTTTAACCACCGGCATCATCCTCAGAAGTCCTTCCTCTGATGTGGAGTATTTCTTCAGGTCAAAGACATCAATCTCCTTTACTGAAGTCAGCAACACAAAGACCAGAGCTGACCACTGTGCAGGTGACAGTTTTTCTCTGGTGAGACATCCTGATCTCAGGTATCTTTGGATCTCCTCCACTAGAGAACGGTCATTCAGTTCATTCAGACAGTGGAACAGATTGATGCACCTCTCTGAAGAAGGATTCTCCCTGATCTTCTCTTTAATATAATTGACTGTTTCTTCATGACTCTGTGAGCTGCTTCTGGTCTTTGTCAGTAGTCTTTGTAAGTGTTTCTGATTGGACTCCAGTGAGAGGCCCAGAAGGAAGCGGAGGAAAAGATCCAGGTGTCCAGTCTTACTCTGCAAGGCTTCATCAACAGCACTCTTATAGAATGTGACTTCAGGATTTTCTCTATGCAGCTCTGATAAGATGCTGGAGGTTGACTGTGGTTTGACAATTCGTTTCTTATTGTTGTTGGTGAATAAGAGAAACAAGTATACAGCAGCAAGAAACTCCTGAATGCTCAGATGAACAAAGCAGTACACCTTGTCCTGGTATAATCCACATTCCTCTCTAAAGATCTGTGTGCACACTCCTGAGTACACTGATGCTTCATTGATATCAAGCCCACACTCTTTCAGGTCTTCTTCATAGAAAATCTGATTGCCTTTCTCCAGCTGTTGAAAAGCCAGTTTTCCCAGTGTCAAAATGCTCTCTTTATTCCAGGTTGGGTCTGTCTCTTCTTTCCCAGGATACTTTTCATTCATCTGTTTCATATGATAGATCACAAGGTGTGTGTACATCTCAGTCAGAGTTGTGGGCAGCACTTTTCTCTTCTCTGTACTTATCATGTGTTCAAGGACTACAGCAGAAATCCAACAGAAGACTGGTATGTGACACATGATGTGGAGGCTCCTTGATGTCTTTACGTGTGAGATGATTCTACTGGCCAGGTCCTGATCACTGAATCTCCTCCTGAAGTACCCCTCTTTCTGTGGGTCATTGAATCCTCTCACCTCTGTCACCCGGTCAACACACCCTGATGGAATCTGATTGGCTGCTGCAGGTCTGCTAGTTATCCAGACGAGAGCAGAGGGCAGCAGATTTCCCTTGATGAGGTTTGTCAGCAGGATATCTACTGAGGTTGACTCTGTGACATCACATGCACACTGATTGTTCGTGAAGTCTAGGGGCAGTCGGCACTCATCCAGACCATCAAATATCAACACAACTTTGTACTTTTCATTGTTGAAAATTCTTGATTCAATTGAGAAGCGCTTGAGGAGTTTAATTAAACTGTGTTTTTCCTTTATCAAATTCAGCTCCCTGAATGGAAGTGAAAACATGAATTGGATGTCCTGATTAGATTTTCCTTCAGCCCAGTCCAGAATGAACTTCTGTACAGAGACTGTTTTTCCAATGCCAGCGACTCCCTTTGTCAGCACAGTTCTAATAGGTTTGTCATGTCCAGGTAAAGGTTTGAAGATGTCATTACATTTGATTGCTGTCTCTGGTCTTGCTTGTTTCCTGGTTGTTCTCTCAATCTGTCTCACCTCATGTTCATTATTGACATCTCCACTTCCACCCTCTGTGATGTAGAGCTCTGTGTAGATCTCATTGAGAAGTGTTGGGTTCCCTTGTTTAGCCAGACCCTCAAATACACACTGGTACTTCTTCCTCAGATTAGATTTGAGTTCACTTTGACAAGTTGAAAGCTCACCTGAATAAATAAATAACACAGAATATGAATGTTGTCTCTTTAAAACATCTACAGTATTATAGGATGGAGTTGTGGTTGTATATTATAACCATGTATTTATTTATTTTTGTTCTGTCCTCTGTGTTAATTTATTCAACAAAACACATCACTACAAGAAGAGGTTGCTAGGTGTTATTTCCTATAATTGACAAATCTTACTTTCTTCCAGTGCGTCAGCAAGCTTCTCCTGGTTCATGTTTCTAAGGAAATGCAGTGTGATCTTCAGAGCTCCCTCTTTGGCACTGCTCTCCTGCTTCCCATCTTCAGAGTCCACCACTTCCTCATCCTTCCTCTGACCCTCAAAGCATTCTGGGAGATCTGAACTCAGCTTTGTCTTGAACCTCTTCAACTCTTTCTTGATAAATGTCATGATATTCTGTTCAAGTAACTGAAAGCAGAGTGAAAAGATTCACATCTGAACAAATAAAAGTTTATAAAATCTTTTATAGCCAGATTAACTTAACATAAAGAGAAACACATAACAGAACCACCTACATTGAATATGGAGCTCAGGTCTGTTTGATGACTCTGGACAGACTGATCATGGATGATATTTGACTCAGGTTTCTTCTGTTTGTCTCTGTGGACAAAAACGTTTTCCTAACATTTAATCAATGTATTGAAGAGAAAATGTATATATGATACTACTGATAATACAACATGACTACTGTACTGGAGAGAGAAACCAGGTATAACGAACAGAAATATATTAATATATGATACTACTGATAATACAACATGACTACTGTACTGGAGAGAGAAACCAGGTATAATGAACAGAAATGTATTATTATGTGATACTACTGATAATACAACATCACTACTGTACTGGAGAGATAAACCAGGTATAATGAACAGAAATATATTAATATATGATACTACTGATAATACAACATGACTATTGTACTGGAGAAAGAAACCAGGTATAATGAACAGATATTTATTAATATATGATATTACTGATAATACAACATGACTATTGTACTGGAGAGAGAAACCAGGTATAATGAACAGAAATGTATTAATATATGATACTACTGATAATACAACATGACTACTGTACTGGAGAGAGAAACCAGGTATAATGAACAGAAATGTATTAATATATGATACTCCTGATAATACAACATGAATACTGTACTGGAGAGAATCCAGGTATAATGAACAGAAATGTTTTAATATATGAAACTACTGATAATACAACATGACTACTGTACTTTAGAATATAGAATATATTATCAGAATATTAGAATATGAACAAGAGACTGCTTTCCAATTACAGGCCCGGCACACACAGGCTGTGACCTTTTGTTATTTGAAAAAATAAGCACACAAAAGCTGTAAAGGGTCATTCACGAACCAACGGCTCTTTGCAAATGGCTCTTTTTGGTGAGCACATTGCATACTGTGATAAACAGCAATTTATTTAACTGCATTATCAATCCCGTGGTCACGTGACGCCTACCGCGGATCTGAGCTTGTCTACATCATCACCACAAAAAAACTTTGGCCTGCACGTGTGCACATTGTTGACATCAAAAGATGGAGCATAAATTGAAGCTACACATTTTCCTAAAGCAGAAAATACAGGCGCATGAGAAAGCCACAAAAGCAGGACCTCAGTTTTTAATTGCACATGCTCAGAACTGGCCATAGCTATATGCAAGTACCGTTCACCTGGCAACACTACTATGCCAACAACGCAAAATTCAAATTTTTGTTTTTCTAAATAATAGTGGTCGTTTCAATGTATTACAATAATCATTAATCAATAAAAGCTATTGAATTGTAACCAAATGCAATTGTATTGTGTGTAAATAAACAATAGGAGTGTGATGGCAAAAAATAATCTAACATGTTTTAGTAACTTTTTATTAAAACTGTAATAAATATGTTATACACACAATTTTAGGAATGCAATATTTAAGCCGACACAACTAAGCTCATAAATAGAGGGCCTACAGGCTACACAAAGGCAGAACAAAGCACAGACAACATTTAGTGAAACAGATCCATTCTATGACAACGACATTATGACAACAACCTTAATAGATAATCATGGACAAGACCTTGTGGATAAGGAATTGTTTTGACTTTCTTTTACATTCTGATATCCATCAGTACATGTTTGAGCCAGAGGACGTACTTCAATGTTCCTAAAATAATTTGGAAAAGAGAACCAGACAACTGGACTGAGAGGACAAATAAGTATGTTTATTCAGCCTATTTACTACTGATTAGTATAGTATTAAATGAATTATGTTTACCGTGTTATTTTATAAACTATTTTATATTTAAATAGCAATTTACCATCTTATAACAATGATAATATACTAATTAGAACGTTCATTTTCAAATTTGATAGGAACTAGTCTTGCTGTTTGTCATTTTGTTGGAGATCTAACTAGCTATCTGGATAGCTAGCTATAGCTTGTGTGTTTATACACATATTGTGTGATATGAAAACATTGATAACAAACATTTGCTCAATCTTTACCATTTGGAGTTAGATAGGTTGTAGTTCTCTCAGTCGACTTTGGGGTAAATCTTTACCATTTGGAGTTAGATAGGTTGTAGTTCTCTCAGTCGACTTTGGGGTAAATCGTGACCGAGAACTAGTACCCGCTGAGGCAGCTAGACAAGACTGAAGCATTATTAGTTGGCTACGTCCTGAGGATGCCTTTTCATTGTCATGGTTTACCCAACACACCCTAATTACTGTAGGTAATCTAGTGTAATGATCACACATACAGTACAGCTTATATTGTTGTGTTATCGCGTTCGTTATATAATAATTTAGTAAACCACGTGTAACATATCAAGCTAACTTTGTGTAGCTCACGAACCTACAAAAAATAAGTTTATTCAAGTGTACTATTAGTATATTAATATTAAACTATGAATAAGAGAGTATGCTTTCAGTCTACTTTTTATACATTCGTCAAAGACATACTTAACAAAATTATACTTAAGTATACTTGGCTTGTACTGACAAATATACAGAAAAGTCTAAGTATATTTGGCATATACTTGTACCTAAAACTTTACGTAAGTACAAGTATAGGCAAAATATACTTAGACTTTTCTGTATACTTGTCAGTATAAGACAAGTATACATAAAGGTTCTGTATAAGGAAAGAATACATTTAAACGATGCCCAATTGGCACTAAGTGGCCTAAAGTGTGGCAAGAAATCATCCCGCACATTATTACACCATCACCACCAGCCTGAACAGTGGTAACAAGGCATGATGGATCTATGTTATCATTCTGTTTACGCCAAATTCTGACTCTACCATCTGAATGTCTCGACAGAAATCGAGACTTATCAGACCAGGCAAAATTTTTCCAGTCTTCAACTGTCGAATTTTGGTGAGCTCTTGCAAATTGTAGCCTCTTTTTCCTATTTGTAGTGGAGATGAGTGGTACCCGGTGGGGTCTTCTGCTGTTGTAGCCTATCCGCCTCAGTGTTGTGCGTGTTTTGGCTTTACAAATGCTTTGCTGAATACCTCGGTTGTAACGAGTGGTTATTTCAGTCAAAGTTGCTCTTTAATCAGCTTGAAGCAGTCGGCCCATTCTCCTCTGACCTCTAGCATCAACAAGGCATTTTCGCCCACAGGACTGCCGCATACTGGATGTTTTTCCCTTTTCACACCATTCTTTGTAAACCCTAGAAATGGTTGTGCATGAAAATCCCAGCAACTGAGCAGATTGTGAAATACTCAAACCGGCCCGTCTGGCACCAACAACCATGCCACGCTCAAAATTGCTTAAATCACCTTTCTTTCCCATACTGACATTCAGTTTGGAGTTCAGGAGATTGTCTTGACCAGGACCACACCCCTAAATGCATTGAAGCAACTGCCATGTGATTGGTTGATTAGATAATTGCATTAATGAGAAATTGAACCGGTGTTCCTAATAATCCTTTAGGTGAGTGTATATATATATATATATATATATATATATATATATATATATATATATATGTGGTTTTATATTAAAGAAAATTATTATTTCCTTACACAGAAATTTTAAGTATACTTGGCATATACTGACAAGTATACAGAAACGTCTAAGTATATTTGCCCTATATTTTTACTTTTAAGTCTTTTGATCAAGATAAGAAAAGTATTCTTTCCTTATACAGAATGTTTAAGAATACTTGGCTTGTAGTTGTGCTAACTCTAAAACAATGTTTTATTTTAATTTTTGATTTGTAAAGAAAACAGTTATTTTCAATACGGAGAATATTGTCTTGTGAGTATTTATATGTTTAGTCCACTGGTAGTGTATGTGAGTTAACTTCAACTCTATTTAAAGTACATTTAAAGGTATTTTAAGTATAAAAACTAATACCTAAATAGAATCCTAGTATTATACTTAAAAGTGCTACAATAATATATAATCAGTAAACTATAAGTATGATGTTAAGTACACTTTAGAACAGTGGTCCTCAAACCCTTCCATGGAGGGCCTAGTGTATGCAGGTTTTTGCTTTTACCTTGTACAAGCCTGATGGAGTAGCTCACTAATTGGTTAGGATCTTCCCACACCTGGCAGTCTAGGTCCTAATTTGGCTCTAATTGAAGGGAAAGACCAAAAACCAGCATACACTAGGCCCTCCATGGAAGGGTTTGAGGACCACTGCTTTAGAACAATGTACTTTAGAAAAAAGTATACTTGCAGTATAAAAACTATTAAACCTAAAAACGTGGGTTAGAATTTTATGGCGCAGATGGCTTAGTGGATAGAGAGGCAGACTCGTAGTCACAAAGTCATCAGTTCGATTCCCGTCTGAGCCAGAAGTGTCGGTGTGTTCTTGGGTAAGTGTTCCTAGGTCGTTGCTGTAAATTAGAAATTGTTAATCAGCTTACCTGTGTAAATAAAGGGAAATAAAATATATATTTTTTTAATTAAAGTATATAACTAGTAAACTAGCAGTATATCTTTAAGTTCACTAGTAGTATACTTGCAGTATAAAATTAAAGTTAAATGTAAACTATTTGTGTACTCAAACTATACTATTTTTACACCTAAAGTATACATAATAGTATACTTTTATATACTAAAAAGTGGGCCAATTTAGTCCCAAGAAGTATTAAAGTAGTACACTTATAAGTATACCACTAGTGCATTGATATTAGTATACTTACTATGTAAAGTATATTTGGAAAATATACTTGAACTTTACTAAAGTTTACTTAATAAAATTAACTTGAAGTATACTTTTTTTTGGTAAGGGGTTCCAGTTAGTCCATCAGATGCATATAGGCTATTAGGTTAGGCTTATGTTCTAGATTTCTATTTCTAATGAATTTTAAAATATTTGGAAAATTGATTACAACAACATTCAAATACAATACAAACACATTTAAATGTATTAAATTCTAAATTGAATTTGGTTTTAAAATATATAGATTAAATAAAAAAAGTTGTCTTTTTTATTTTAGACAATTTTTAGGTCAGGTGAGCAGGTCTAAAATGCTGCTCACCTGCCGGTGGACCTCGTGGCCGGCATTGGACCACCTGTTAAACGATGAGAAATCCATTGGGCGGACAACTGCTGTTCTGCCTGTGTCCCGCCAGCTCTGTGCTAGCTGTGAAAAGTATACAGTTGACTGACAAAAAATCTCTTAGATGGTCACCTTTATGCACATTATTTGAATGTGGTAAGGGAAAAATATAAATATCAAGCTGACTGTATTACATACATTTATTCTGAGCCTAACAAAATTCCATTATACAGGTGATATTTAAAATACAAGAATACTGTAATAAGTGATAAAACCATAAAATGGACCACTTACGCATTTAATTTCCCCTCTCTTCTGGCTTTTACAGACTTTGAGGTGTTCCCTTACCCTGGAAATCCAGCGTTCTCGCGAGAGCACAATTTGAATTTGCTCAGCAAGTTACTCTGGTACCGAGTAATTCTGCTCATTAACTATGCTCTTGTAGCCGAGCTGCACCAATCACATCGGTGTATCTGATATAGGCGTGCCAGAGGAGTGTTAAACAGATGACGACAGCACTGCGACCTCAAAGTCATTAGTAAACATTAAAAGATGCTATGGATGATCACTTTTTGTTTTAAATGGCTTTGGCCGCTACAATGAACGAGTTAGACTTGGCTTTTTGTATAAAAGAGGAACAGAAGACTGCACTCAAATTGTTCCTTTTTAAGGACGTTTTTGCTGTTTTGCCGACCGGATACATCAAGGGTTTAATCTACCAGTTAGCTCCGCTGGTAGCTAAACGTATGGGGCTTGTAATGATAACTCCTCTGTAAGGATAAAACTTCCAACAGGTAAAAATGAACAATAATGTTTATTATATACAGGATGGATAAACGGATCAGGATATCAGGCAGGCAGGCTATAAAAACAGTTCAGGCGATGGTAATAGAGGGTAATCCAAAAACATAATAGAGTGAACAAACCATGCACAGGTCAAGCCAGAACATCCATCCAAGAAAACAGGCAAAGGTACAAAGGACAATCCGAGACTAAATACTTAAACACAATGCAGAGGTCAAGCCAGAATAACAACATAAGAACTGAATGCTTAGTAGGAGAAATCAATACTCACAATACCTCGCAAAGAGGCAAGGAGAGGTGTGTGACTAAATACTGAATGGAGTGAGCAGGTGTGGTGAATTAGGATAATTGAGTCCGGGTATGGGGAATGTAGTTCTGAGGAGGCATGACTAGGGAAGCTGTAGTCCACAGGAAGTAGCACTGGGGAATGGGAATTGTAGTTCTGTGACACAAACCAAGGAAGTGGCAGTGTCCAGGGAAGGGAAACTGGGAAACGTTACAGAATCCCCCCCCCAAGGCGCAGCTCCTGAGGCGCCAAACGGTGAACACGCCACAGGACACCAGGTGGCAGAAGATCCAGGCAGGCGGAGGCACACCAGGGCGAAGCAGACAAGTAGACAGGGCAGGAGGATGGAGCCATGGCGGGCCGG
>JACXGM010040043.1:0-10427 GCA_016801145.1 Umbra pygmaea
CTCTCTCTCTCTCTCTCTCAGCTCTATAAATCCAAGTAGGTCTCTAGAAATGATTCTGAAATGTAAGCAATTTGATCCAATATGTGTTACATTCTGCAAAAATACTTACAGGTGACACTATGTGTGTTATCTGTTCTTCTTTCCATCCTTCAAATAGCCAAGGGAGAGGTGATTGACTTATCAACATGGTGCCAAGCTGACACACTCACAATGAACGTCAGCTAAATCAACGTGCTGCATGGCTCTTCCAGGCGTAGTGGGCTAAGTAGCTACTAGGAAATTTACTGGAAATTCATATTTACTAATATGGACACATGCTGTAACTCGCACAAGTGATGCTAACAATTATTTGGATTCTGTATGCCATGCAGTCTGACATAGAGATAGGTAGAGGTTTCTTACAGTTTTTCTCAAAAGGGTACACACATTTTCTGAAAGCATGCCTCATACTCTCAGAACTCTACACACAAATTAAAAAAACACACACAATGGGCAAAACCACTCAATTCTCATGCAAAATGAAACTTTACATTCAAAACAATGTTAACTCTTCTCAAAATGGTATTTTGTTTTTAAATGACAGACACAAACCATCATATGATTAGACATTTATAAGAACCATTTGAACACTGATGTGCTCAATGTAAAACACTATGATAAATTGAAAACACTTCCACTCCATCCATCACTATGACTTTGCCTTTTTATTGTTCAGTGTTACACTTACTACAGACAGTACATATATAAGTGTGTTGTAAAATATTTGAGAATATTGTTTCTATACTCAGAACACACAAATACATGGTAAAAAATATATTTCATTTTTTCCACAAAAAACTATGTACACAGTGTACATCCCAACCAACACAAAGTTGCACATACAGTGGTCTACATGCAAAACAACAGAAAAATGTACTGTAGTTACAGTAAAAACAAAAACAATGTACACCGGGTACATCCTAACCAACACTACACTGTAGTACTGCAATTTTCTAATGAGAGTACATTTCTTACCTATTTTCATTTTGGAAAGTCTGGATGATGGATGCTACAGTGTACCTGCTCAAATTTGGCTGTACTCTTTGCCCAGCCTCCCTCATTGTTAGACCATGGTCAACCAAAGTGACTCAGATCTCATCAAAGATTATGGTTTTTGGCCTTCCTCGTCCTCTTACTCTCACTCCTCTGACTCTGCCTCTGTTTCCAATGTTGGCTCTGAAAAAAAGCTCTGATTGTTAATTTTAAACCTGTGTGACAGGTGTTTGCCCATGTGATGAGTCAGTGTGCATATTTGAATGGCAGTGTGTTCCTTGTGAAAACAAGAGATTCTCTTCATGAAAATTGTGCCAAATGCAGAAAATTGTGTGTAGTGTTTTGAAAAAAGTGTGTTTCAGAACTGCAATTTGAGTGTACTGCAGGAATTGTGCTTGTAGTTTAGCTAAATTGGTTCAGGGGGTTGGTGCATGAGTTACATGTTGTGGTCATTGTGTCCCAAGTACCAGTATTTGTGTGTAAACAATTGAGAAAAACTGTAAACATCTATGTGATGTTTTAGCATCCTTTCCAGCATGGGGCATCATCCCCACCCCTGAGGCCATCTCCATGTAACAGATGTCAATTTAGTTCAATTTAATATGCTGATCATCAGGAGGAACCAGCCATGAAATTGAAAGTCCCACATTTTCACAATTTTTTCAAAGGCAGAGAAGTTGTGTAAAAAAAAGATATTGCCTCAGCCCTACAGTTGAGAAAACATTTTTCATAAGTAAAAACGCCTAAAGTATACCCTCTTCATAATTTTCCTTGTTACACAAGCAAATTCACAGTCTTCTGCCAACTTACACAAGCACATTCACTGCCCTCTGCCCAGTTCAACCAAGCCACTTTCCAGTTTTAGAATAATAATATATTGCCCCTCCCGCCTATTATGAGTAAAGAATTGATTTACACACATTTGATAGCCCCAGGCGTTTTGTACAGGATGATTATTCTGCAACTAAAAGGTTCTTGGTTGAAATAATGATTCAGAAGACAGACAGCAGGTTGATCATAGGATGATTAATTAAGTACTTCTCATCCTGGAACGGGGAGATCTCAGCGACGAGGCAACAAAGACGGTTTCGGAGAGAGCCCTGAATAACTATATTACCTGGCTTATATAGCCGTAGGGTTGTTGATGACATACCTTCAAGAAGACCCATATCTCTTCAGACCTGTGACTGTCTCATATGAGTAGATCAGCAGGTCACCTTAACCATTAGGTCATCTTCTAGAATCTTATCTTACCAAATGGCCTTGGATGGTTGTTGTAATTTGTTCCCAAATTAACTCTTATCTGTGTCTCCTGTCCTGTTAGTAACATGTCCTTTTAGTCTGAATGGCATCAAACATGTATTAGATCTGTGATTACAGATATTACAGTCTAATATATAATACATCATAGAGTTATAATCTATAAGTCATAAGCTTAGTCTGATGTCTATAAGAAGAGAACAAGAGAACAGCCATTGATGCCTCTCTGTCACAGTGACCCAGCTGCCCCTCCCTGTGAGAGGAAAAGCCCATGCTCATTTTTACAATAACACGATCCACACAGACCCTTCTGCAAGGCCATTGAGTGGCCTTGAATTTCTCCCTCCCAGAGAGAGAGGAAACGCCCCTGTCTGGCTCAGATAACCTAACAGGCCTCAGAATCTTCTAACAGGCCTCAGCATTCTAGGTGTATACCGCTCTCATCTAGTTTACCATTCTAAATTGTTTCAACTGTATTCAACATGCTCATATATAATTATTTTTTTCCTCAACAATTGCAAGGCTATCCGTTTATTACACATTTATGGTATACAATCATTATATTCATATAAACAGATTAGTCCGTGGAAATTGTTTTTTTTTCACCATTATTTTTAAGCCTTAACTAGCGCAAAATACAGTGTATCACAGATCACATCAGGTCATCTGTAATGTATCTGCTTGTTTTACACACTTTGACCACGAGGTGGTATTGTGAGCAAATGTATCACCATCTATTTACCACACTGAAAAAAATGGAGAGTTGCGTTGTCAGATTTACTTTAAAATGTTATGTGTGATTTACACAAATATATTGTGTTTCTCTTCACAAATGGGGAAAAACACAATATATTTGTGTAAATTACACAAATATATTTTTAAGTAAACCTCAAAATGCAACTCTCCATTTTTTTCAGTGCAGGGCGTGTACCTTGGGTTAGGGTTACAATAGGATTAGAGCTGTAAAACTATAATCCAGTTAAATGCTAATATTAAAATAATATATCAACTAAAATCAAATAATTGTATTAAATAACATCTGTGCAACGTTCTGAGCAACAGTAGAGGGTGCTGTTGTAAATAATTTAAAAACAACCAAAAGAATTGATGTCTGGGAGTGCCCTTCCAGAAAGCATGTCACTCCATCTCTAGTTTCCATGTGCCGCTGACTCACGTTAGGGCCTCGTAGCCTCACCCGGTGCAGGGCCCTGGATCCTTCAGCCTCCACCGGGTCTCTCTTTTTCTGGGTGATGTGGACACCAGACTTATCAAGTGGCTGTGAGAGGAAGAGGAGAGAATAGGTGAAAGTGTTTGTTATCAACACATTTATGACATACTGAGGTATGTGGGGAAGCGGCTACTCCTTTTGTTCCTGTCGCCATTGTCCATTGTCATATACTGTCAGACCTTCCTGCAATGAGGATAGATGGAGGATAGATCATCTGCTATTTTAACTTCCGATAAGTTCTGAAAAATGTATGTATATGACCCATCCCTATTATTGGATCGAGGTCTTTGATTCCCTTTACTGGTATTATTTATATAGAGACCGTGGTACTGTACCTATTCAAATATTTTCTTTATATTAGAGATGAACACTGGTAAACACAATAAAGACATTCTAATGCTGAGGAATTATTGAGGAAAAGATGTTTGAATCTATGGAAAGTGTTTCTCTGTAGTATACACCGATCTGCCATAACATTATGACCACCTGCCTAATATCTTGTCGCTCCCCCTCTTGCCACCAAAACAGCAGCTCCATATGCAAAAAACTACGATGCACTGTATTCTGACACCTTTCTATCAGAACCAGCATTAACTTTTTCAGAAATTTGAGCTACAGTAGCTCGTCTGTAGGATCTGACCACACAGACCAGCCTTCGCTCTACGTGCATCAGTGAGCCTTGGCCACACATGACCCTGTTGCCGGTTCACCACTTTGGACATACAGAAAAGGTGATCAATTTGCATTATTTAGGTTTAAATATTTTCCTTTAGTTTGTCACCCATGTGTATATAGTAATGACTTCTATTCTTTTAATTCTATTCTGTTTTAGTATATTTCTGTGGCACAACTGTTCATCACCCTGTTGTGTCTGAACAGTTCTCTGTCTGGTATTTCAAGAGTATTGCAATTGTGTCACATGAATGAAGAAACTGTCAAGAGTTATTGAAAAATAATTAAACATATTTCAAAATGGTTATACTGATAAGCAATTTTACAACACTGGGAGAATACATAAATTATTAAAGGTCTAACAGTGTTGATGTCTGGCAAAGATTACCGATTATCATATGCAACACATCGATTTATTTTTATTGTAAGATAATTACTTTTAGAAACTAATACAATATTGATTGCTCTCTGTTAACTACCACACCAGTAATTTGTATATGTAGGCTAAAGGTGATGTATGTATACCTACTGTATAAAGCATTCAGCGTAGGCTGCCACCAATACTCGGAACACAACTGGAGGCCCCTCTAAACCAATGAGATTGCACACAGTGCTAACAGCAATGTGATTTGTTGACATTGTCCCTGTACGCTAATGTTACACACACCCCCATGTTTCAGACCAATTGCAGTAGTGTTGCATTCATGCATGCACAGGGTATAAATATACAATTTGATACATGAGGATTTCATAGAGAATATCATATTCTGAAGTTTGATAAGTTTACAAATAGGCTACATGTTTCCATGCGGCTGAGTTGCGTCAGATAAGTGTGATATTTTTCTACTGTTGTTTGAAAAGTGACATTCAACTGAACCTGTACTATGGGAAAAGAAGTTATCTGTTTGTTCATAATTGGGATTTGTATTATCAAGTCTTCGTGTGAGCTCGACATCATCACTGACACGTCTGCTCCAAGTAAGTTGGTGATAGTTTCATTCTCTTCTGTATTTCAAGGCCTATTAGTCCTATTAGGTCTCGTAAGACCAACATAGTAAACCTGCCTGACAGGCTGAAGACATACAGTTGTTCATGCTTAGCAAGGTCTAGTAACGCAATTCAAAACCTCTGATGGCAAGGTCAATTTATATAAATAATTTATACAGTATATCAAAATTTTAATACACATACATTGTTAAATGAATGGAAAGGTAATTTATTGTTGTCTAAATAACACATAGATTTAGTCTATATTCTCACTGCTAGCTTTATCTACAAAAATGTATTGTTCTGTAAGTAAAAGGCTATAGCTAATGATGATAAAGGTGCATCAGGTTTTTAACAGATTGTAAAGCTATGTCAGGTGCCTAAACTGGAAATTAGAAGTTTAATTTTGCTGGATTCTGTTCAAATGCTTTTACAGCAGTCATTCCAACATAGTGCCTGTCATTTCAAAGTAGGTAACCTGAGCCTTCGATTACCCCGAAAGAATTTGAATGTGGCATAACCCGTGTGCAACAAAATCCAGCATTTGGTTGTTGGATGAATACATGGAGCTAGTATTAAAGTTCACTCCTTGTGCAGATGAACAAAACTAATAACACTTTCATACTGTATTTTTACTTCATACAGCCTATTAACCAATCACAAGAAGTGTTATTTTCTGTCCTTAAGATAAATAATTCTAAATGTTAGATAAAATATATATCCAACTTCAAATTTCTAATGGATCATTGTGTGTGTGTGTAAGACTTCATGATAAAAAACATTATGACAGACTTTAAAATACATTTAATAGGTTTTAAACTATTTTATTTCAGTGGAGTCATTTTGCAATACCCGCATGTGCTGCTCAGTGATCCTTGCAAAAGTCCCCGTTCATCGTGGAACTTGAACTTTTCGACCGTTTGCCACATTTCAGGCTTCAAACATAAAGATATGAAACTGTAATTTTTTGTGAAGAATCAACAAGTGGGACACAATCATGAAGTGGAACGAATTTTTTTGAATATTTCAAACTTTTAAAACAAATAAAGGACTGAAAAATTGGGCTTAAGTTAATACTTTGTAGCGCCACCTTTTGCTGCGATTACAGCTGTAAGTCACTTGGGGTATGTCTCTATCAGTTTTGCACATCGAGAGACTGAAATTTTTGCCCATTCCTCCTGGCAAAACAGCTCGAGCTCAGTGAGGTTGGATGGAGAGCGTTTGTGAACAGCAGTTTTCAGTTCTTTCCACAGATTCTTGATTGGATTCAGGTCTGGACTTTGACTTGGCCATTCCAACACCTGGACATGTTTATTTGTGAACCATTCCATTGTAGATTTTGCTTTATGTTTTGGATCATTGTCTTGTTAGAAGGCAAATCTCCGTCCCAGTCTCAGGACTTTTGCAGACTCCTTCAGGATTTCTTCCAGAATGGTCCTGTATTTGTATCCATCTTCCCATCAATTTTAGCCATCTTCCCTGTCCCTGCTGAAGACAAGCAGGCCCAAACCATGATGTTGCCACCACCATGTTTGACAGTGGGGATGGTCTGTTCAGGGTGATGAGCTGTGTTGCCTTTACGCCAAACATAACGTTTTGCATTGTTGCCAAAAGTTCAATTTTGGTTTCTTCTGACCAGAGCACCTTCTTCCACATGTTTGGTGTGTCTCCCGGGTGGCTTGTGGCAAACTTTAAACAACACTTTTTATGGATATCTTTCAGAAATGGCTTTCTTCTTGCTACTCTTCCATAAAGGCCAGATTTGTGCAGTATACGACTGATTGTTGTCCTATGGACAGACTCGCCCACCTCACCTGTAGATCTCTGCAGTTCATCCAGAGTGATCATGGGCCTCTTGGCTGCATCTCTGATCAGTCTTCTCCTTGTATGAGCTGAAAGTTGAGGGACGGCCAGGTCTTGGTAGATTTGCAGTGATCTGATACTTCCTCCATTTCAATATTATCGCTTGCACAGTGCTCCTTGGGATGTTTAAAGCTTGGGAAATCTTTCTGTGTCCAAATCCGGCTTTAAACTTCTCCACAACAGTATCTCGGACCTGCCTGGTGTGTTCCTTGTTCTTCATGATGCTCTCTGTGCTTTCAACGGACCTCTGAGACTATCACAGAGCAGGTGCATTTATACGTAGACTTGATTACACACAGGTGGATTCTATTTATCATCATTAATCATTTAGGTTAACATTGGATCATTCAGAGATCCTCACTAAACTTCTGGATAGAGTTTGCTGCACTGAAAGTAAAGGGGCTGAATAATTTTGCTCGCCCAATTTGTCCGTTTTTTATTTGTTAAAAAAGTTTGAAATACCCAATAAATTTCGTTCCACTTCATGATTGTGTCCCACTTGTTGTTGCTTCTTCACAAAAAATTGCAGTGTCATATCTTTATGTTTGAAGCTTGAAATGTGGCAACAGGTTGAAATGTTCAAGAGGGCCAAATACTTTCACAAGGCACTGTAACTCTGCCATGGGAGGCTTCGATTGTTGAAGCAAATCAACGTAAAAGGCTGAAGTGCACAGATCAAGCAGCTGAGGCAATGCAAAGGGGCTGGCAAACCCAGTTGCTTCCCGTAGAGGTTGGTTGTAGAGGTTTTGTAGCCAGAGCAACAACCAGGCTACTAAAAGGGTTTGGAGTCAGAGGACAGGTCTTCCGGCAAGCCATCAGATTGCTGTCAGAGGCTGCTGAGCAAAGCACGGAAGGAGCCCAACTGGGCTGCAGAATTACGTAGAGGGGTAAAAGCGGAGGGGGGCTCACCTGGGACACCAGGTGTCGCTGTTAAGCACTTTAGAGGTGTTTATGTCTTATCAACGAAACACCAAGGAAGGAAGGTTACCACCTGATGACCCCAATGAAATGATTACCCCTACCAGCACCAAGGGGGTAAGTCAGCACCCGGAAATCAAAGCTCCTATGGGAAGTTTCTGAGGCTAACAAGCCATCACCTGTTGTTAGCATTCCATAGACTCCCATTCATTTTGGCGTCATTTTGACAGCGAATCACTTTACATCTGGAGGGTTTAAAGACTCTATTTGTCCATTGTTTATTTATATAGAAACATGAACATGTATAAAAGGCTACATTACCTTGTATCTCATGTTATGGCCCCATAGCAGCCGTTTTTGTAAAAATTGTAAAAACAATTTTGTAAATAACTATTGTGTCATAACCATGCGACTATCTGTCGCACAGTAGAGAAATTACCGTATAGTCCAGGAGAAGCTCGCAGGCAATCGGGGGACGTGGAGGCATACAGTCAAGAGAGAAGCCATTAGAGAGTCCATGAAAAGCATTGGAACAAAATATTTGCTCCTGCTCCTACGCTCATGGACAACTCCTACTCACA
This sequence comes from Umbra pygmaea, assembly GCA_016801145.1. Taxonomy (NCBI): domain Eukaryota; kingdom Metazoa; phylum Chordata; class Actinopteri; order Esociformes; family Umbridae; genus Umbra; species Umbra pygmaea. The sequence goes on from JACXGM010040043.1 coordinate 8,542, forward strand.
CTCTCTGTCTCTGCAAAAGACAAGATTCTAAATGATTCAGATTTAGAATAAAACTTTCAGACGGGTTGCTCACGTCAAATCTACGTCGTCAAGCTCAGTTTAACAAAGAGCATACTGCGCAGCCATCACCGGAAAAGTGCTTCTAATTGACTTCACCTGGTCTCCGTGGAAGTCAATGGCGTTGCTTAGTCCATTTTATATACTGTCTATGTCCAGCACTCAAGATGTTAAGAAAGTGCAGACTACTCTAAGGGATTGTAATATCAGGTCTTATATGCTCAACCAATAAAAGTAATTGGCTACTCAATTATATATTCTTCAAAATATTTCCTAATTTTCTCATTATCTTAATACAAGGGTACAATTTGAATTATGTGGAGTGAAAACTGTACTACTTTCTCTATCAGTAAGCAGGTACCAAAGGCTGTAGTAAATGTAGAAATGTAGAAATATTTATTGATATTTTAGAAATCGAAAAAGATGGGACAATGATTTTCTACACCATGCAGGGTATATTTTTGAGTTTGAACAGGGATTTTGATGAGGACATGACGAGTTGTGGTTCCACAGTGTTTGTCAACATGTAAGCACCAATCTGTAGGCTATTTCATATAATTTATGCATTTTAGGTCGCGCTTTTTTTAGAATATCTACTTTTATCCGTAAGTCATCAGAATCATTGTCCTCCTGTTATACTGTGGACTGTAAAGTATGATCCCTTTTCTGAAATTACATTACCATCACAAAGTATGTGAGAATGTGATTAAATTTCCATCATTATATGTTGGTAAAGTGAAGTGGGAAAACATAACCTGAATTTACATACGATGTTAATCGAATTTCATCATTTGCAAATATGTATATATATTTTTTCCTCATTTTCTCCACTCCCAATTATTCATGTCCATTTTGTCCCCACTAACCCTGCTACGACGGCAGCTCCTTAACTTCCCCTCAACAGATGTGGGATTTTATATTTTTTTATTTAACCTTTATTTAACCAGGTGGGCACGGTGAGAACAATTTCTCATTTAAAACGGCGACCTGGCCAAGATAAAGCAGAAAATATGCAAGTACAGACAGAGTTACACATAAATACAAACACACAAGTATTACACAAAGGGTACAATAAAGATGAAAGATAAAAAAAATACAGTTGAAATACAATCGAAATTAAACGGTGGTGGTGAACGGTGCTCACATGGTTCATCCAACCACATGTCGCCAAGCTGGCTATGCCTCTGTCTAATTTGGTTTTGATCCATATTGCACATTTTCTGTCCATCCAATAAACCTAATTTCACTACTGAATTAGTACTGTGTCCTTCAGTTATTTGATAGGATCAGCAATTTCATTTTGATCTAACACCCAATTATTTATAAATGAAAATCATGGAAATTGTCAGAGTTGCCTAAACTTTAGCATGTGATTGTATGTAGCCTTGGGGACTTCAAGAAGACACTTATCTCTTCAGACCCGTGACTGTCTCACATGAGCAGATCAGCAGGTCACCTTAATGTTAGGTCTAGAATCTTACCAGATGGCCTTGGCTAGATGTTGTCCCAAATTCACTCAGTAACCTTTATCTGTGTCTCCTGTCCTGTTAGTCTGAATGGCATCAAACACATATTAGATCTGTGATGGTGTTACAGTCTAATATATATTAGATAATAGAGTTATAAGACATAATTCATAAGCTTATTCTGATGTTTATAATAAAATAGAACAGCCATTGATGGCCTCTCTGTCATAGTCAACTGTTTGCACAGTGAACAGAGAGAGAGGTAAAGCCCCTGTCTACACTCAGATAACCTAACAGGCCTCAGAGAGAGAGGAAAAGCCCCTGTCTACACTCAGATAACCTAACAGGCCTCAGAGAGAGAGG
>JACXGM010040044.1:0-10426 GCA_016801145.1 Umbra pygmaea
ATAAAGACTTAAAAACAGACAAGGTAGGGGCCGTTCTAATCTGAAGGGGCATGGAGTTCCATAGACGCGGGCCTGCCACCGAAAAAGCACGCTCACCTCTACGCTTGAGTCTAACCCGGGGGACTACCAGCAAAGCTTGATCAAGAGATCTTAGGCTTCGGGAAGGGGTGTAAGGATGGACAAGATCAGAGAGATAGACTGGGGCTAGGTTACGTAGAGATTTAAAAACAAGGAGTAAAATATAACTGGGAATCTATAACTGGGAGAAAACGGTGAGTCTTCACTGCTGGTTCAGACAGTGATTATTGTAGCTACAAAAGGAATCCAAACTGAGGAACATAATCATTGATGTGCAGATGCGCAAACCCATAGGGATTCTAGTGACATTGCAATTACATTTACATAGCCTCTTTCATTCAACTAATTACCACATGACACTGATCGAAACCAGTCACCTCTGCAAAGCTAAGTGATGCTGAGCCGTGCTGATGCACAGAGCTTTCACAAGTTCATGCCTTGCAGTAATTCCATTGTGGCTCCCTAATTTGTATTCAGGTCAGGAATAGTCAAAGTGTGCATCTACTGAGACCTTGCATAGCTCTGAAGGCCATGTCAAGGATGGGAAACAAGCTTCCTGTTTCTAGTAGATTGATAAGATGTGCTGACGCTTATTAGGACAAGTTCAAGCTGTATTGCAATACCAATCACATACTTGTGACAATGGGACAAAACAATGTTTCTCCGAAGTCACAGTGCCATTACAGGACAGAGTATACAAACAAGCCCACACAGTGACAAGCTATATTAATTATAATAACATGTTAGATTTGATGACAGGGTTTCTTAAACATTTATGTTTTTGTCACGGTTTCCCCTTGCTGGAAGTGACAGGGTGGTGGCTCCAGCATCCATAAACTCTGTGTTATATGTTTGTTGTCACTTGGACAGTAAACCTTATTCACTGTTTGTCCAATAGATCACCTTCTTTTGCAGTTAACTCCACACAGCTGAGGTCTATTCAGTTATCACAAGTGCATTTAGTTCCAGTGTTTGTATTGTTAGCTGTCACTCATTGTTTTAATGTTATTAGTGTGTAGTGTCAGGACTAGGAGTTCAGAACAGAACAGAGAGTATATCCAAATGCAGACAATGGAGTATTGAGTAATAACAATAATGATGTTTATTTTAGTAATTAATAATGATAAATGAGAAAGCCGGCAGGCAGGTTCCCAGGGAGCTAGGGTTTCGGGTCAACAACCCAGATATGTGCAGAGGCAGGTAACGGAGAATGGTCCAAACAATAGGAGCAGGCAGGCAGGTTTCCAAGGGCTTCAGATAAACGTCACCGGTAGATACTGAGACAGGTAGTGAAGGTCAGTCAGAGTAGAGCAAACAGGCAGGTTTCCAGGGGCTTCAGATTATCGTCACAGACGGGCACTAAAAGTGAGGGAACAGAGCATCAGGGTTAGTAAAATAATAAGTCGTCACCATAAGGGCTCAGCTCTCAGACTGGCAATCAAAACCACCTAACCCAAGACCAAGACAAGACCAAGACCAAAGTGTATCGAGACTGACACAAGACCAAGACTTTTAGGAGCCGAGACCAAGCCGAGACCAAGACCGAGGGAGGGCGAGACCGAGTCAGACCAAGACCAGCGCCCCGCACTACATGACACAATAAAATGTGAAACATGATCAAAAGAGCATCTCAAATTGATCTGAAGGATCCACATTCCCATAAAAACAACTAAATATTAAACACTCAAAGCTGAAAAAAACTTTACCATCTGTATTCAATTCTCCAGGGTGATGATCATTTAGTATAGAATGTAAAAAAATTATTAATCGTTCATCACTTCACTTCACTTTTCTCCGCCTTTTTATCAACAATACATAAAGTTATGTTGTTTTTAAACCAACAACAATCCTTTTTTTTCAAAACCACATAGCTAAATGTGTAAAATGTTTAAAATGCAGAAAAGCTGTGTATTGTAATGAATACAGTAATTCTGTGAAATGTTGAGGTTTAGGAACAACTATTGTAAGTAAGAGTCTTTTATAGCTTTAATGTGTAATCAAAGCAACAAAATATATCTAATACAAAGAGGTCAGAAAGTCAGTGGCCTAACTGCATGTGATTTATAAAAGTACAAAATTGATTGAATTGGGAGAAGTTTAATCAAAAAGTAAACACAAAATAAATCCATGGTATTTTGGCCATCACATTTTTCAAATAGGTAAACAAGAAGGTTAAATGATTGATATGGTATGAGCCAGAGAGTGTGTGCTGTTAAAAAGTAATATATTTGATCTGCAACTGTAAATTGGAACTTAAAAATTAGCTCTCTGAAAGTAACGTGCCCTGTGCCATACAATAACCTATTTCATTTAGTCATTTCTCATATAATTTGAGGCGCTTTACTCAGTCTCCACTCTATGCTCATATTTCTAGGTTAGCTCTCTCACCCAAACGAGGGAGCATCACCTCGGCGCATAGCTTTAATGTCGGGAGCTGTATGCAGGTTGATGTAACTTAACATTAGCTACACACGCGCAGCAGTTTGTCTACATTACTCATCGATCAAATAAGTCTATGGTGGGACAAAAATTCACACTTCTCGAGTGGAACCGGTTTTCAATCCCCATCTGAGGCAGGATGCTAATGTTAGTTAGCCAGCTTTGCTAAACATTACTCTTAAAGCTTACCTTCTTTTTGCTTCCTTTCTAAGTGACGATAAAAGTTTGACGTAGTCCCCACCGTCTATGAAATTGAAGCACTGCAGTATTTACAAGAAGCAGTATGCTTTCTTCTGGATGTTGTTTTACAAATATATTCTTTATGATTTTTAAAGCCGAATTGTATTACTGAAGATTTTGCAGACATCTTCTCCCGCTCCCAGAAAAATACAGCTCACTTTCTTGGAAGTGCGAGTGAAAGGGGGCGGGTATGGGTGACAGCGGTAACAAAAATACATAATTGGCCACGTTATTGCTTGGATTTGAATCAGTACGTTTTACATCCAATAAAAGCAAAGATGTTAACAAAAAATAGACAATATACTGGCAATTAGTGATATTTCCACAGTTATGGTCTTGACTGGTCTTGAAAAAAAGTCCAGAGTCCTCAATATCCGAGACCGAGACAAGACTGAGTACAAATGCGGTCGAAACCTAGACGAGACCAAGTTTAAAGCCGGATTTGGATACAGAAAGATTTCCCAAGCTTTAAACATTCCAAGGAGCACTGTGCAAGCAATAATATTGAAATGGAAGGAGTATCAGACCACTGCAAATCTACCAAGACCCAGCCGTCCCTCTAAACTTTCAGTTCATACAAGGAGAAGACTGATCAGAGATGCAGCCAAGAGGCCCATGATCACTCTGGATGAACTGCAGAGATCTACAGCTGAGGTGGGCGAGTCTGTCCATAGGACAACAATCAGATCGTATACTGCACAAATCTGGCCTTTATGGAAGAGTGGCAAGAAGAAAGCCATTTCTGAAAGATATCCATAAATAGTGTGGAAGAAGGTGCTCTGGTCAGATGAAACCAAAATCGAACTTTTTGGCAACAATGCAAAACCTTATGTTTGGCGTAAAAGCAACACAGCTCATCACCCTGAACACACCATCCCCACTGTCGAACATGGTGGTGGTAGCATCATGGTTTGGGCCTGCTTTTCTTCAGCAGGGACAGGAAAGATGGCTAAAATTGATGGGAAGATGGATGGAGCCAAATACAGGACCATTCTGAAAGAAAACCTGATGGAGTCTGCAAAAGACCTGAGACTGGGACGGAGATTTGTCTTCCAACAAGACAATGATCCCAAACATAAAGCAAAATCTACAATGGAGTGGTTCACAAATAAACAAATCCAGGTGTTAGAATGGCCAAGTCACAGTCCAGACCTGAATCCAATCAAGAATCTGTGGAAAGAATGGAAAACTGCTCTTCACAAATGCTCTCTATCCAACCTCACTGAGCATTGTAGTGGGAAATTAATGTTGTTCACAGGACCAAATGGGTTGCACAAGGCATGTTTTTTATTTACAGATAACTATTCTAGTTGGCTGGCCAGAATGTTGAAGGTTTCCACAGAAACATGTTTGTTCCCCCCCCCCCTCGGAAGGGAAATTTCAATTTCATGTAAATGTGTTGACACTGTTCTATTGTTGCTACCAAGGCTAGCGCCAGCGAGACTGTGAATAATTGAATTATGTAATGTGGAAGTGCCAAGCCTGTTTGTTCTATCACCGCTAAGTGAAGTGATGCCATTTGCCATGCAATGGGGGGGAGCTTGGGGATCACCTGGGCGCGAAGGTTAAAAGTGCTCTGTGTTAGATTTGTTAGTTGAGTTTTAATCGTTAACCGATACTCCGGGCAGCTTCTGCCCTAGATGTGTGTTTAGATCTCTAGGATAAGTGTAGTTTGGTAGGCTGAAGGATTTCAGAAAGTGAACTGTATTGGGTATGTAACTTGTATTTCATTGTCCGGCTGTAGTGTTGTATTCGTATGCCCTGCAACTGGAATTAAATGTAATTTTGATTGTATACCGAGTTTCGTCTGAGTCTGATACAGTTATTCCCGGTAAATCTCCGGAGGAGAGTTTCGGGAGATGCCTGCTACCTCGTTAACTGCATTCACTAGTAGTCTGTACGCTCCACCCTAATGTAGCTGTCAAAACTTTGATGAGAGGAACCGAGCCTTGCGATTGGTCCGTTGTGCAATCCACCCCTAAGACGTTCCTAATGATCTATGGTAACCCCCTCCCCTGAAACAGCAGCTATCAAAACTCCCATTTACCATGGAAATGTTTACCAAGCCCGCAAAAAGGCTTTGTGTTTCCAACTCTGGCAGGCTGCCGAAAATATGGATAGTTAGAGAACTGTAAATATGTTTACCAAGCTGTAGATTACATGAAATTTCAAGGATATCCACACATTACTTAACATATCAAACTCAAACCAACAGTTCCTCAGACTGGAATACAAGTGAAATACACTCACCTAAAGGATTATTAGGAACACCCATTCAATTTCTCATTAATGCAATTATCTACACATGGAAGATGCTTCAATGCATTTAGGTGTGTGGTCCTGGTCAAGACAATTTCCTGAACTTCAACCTGAATGTCAGAATGGGAAAGAAAGGTGATTTTAGCAATTTTGAGCGTTGCATGGTTGTTGGTGCCAGACGGGCCGGTCTGAGTATTTCACAATCTGCTCAGTTACTGGGATTTTCACACACAACCATTTCTAGGGTTTACAAAGACTGGTGTGAAAAGGGAAAAACATCCAGTATGCGGCAGTCCTGTGGGCGATAAATGCCTTGTTGATGCTAGAGGTCAGAGGAAAATGGGCCGACTGCTTCAAGCTGATAGAAGGGCAACTTTGATTGAAATAACCACTTGTTACAACCGAGGTATTGCAGCAAAGCATTTGTGAAACCACAAGACGCACAACCTTGAGGCGGATTTCTGTTGAGACATTCAGATGGTAGTCAGAATTTGGCGTAAACAGAATGAGAACATGGATCCAGCATGCCTTGTTACCACTGTGGAGGCTGGTGGTGGTGGTTTAATGGTTTGGGTGATGTTTTCTTGGCACACTTTAGGCCACTTAGTGCCGATTGGGCATTATTTAAATGCCACAGCCTACCTGAGCATTGTTTCTGACCATGTCCATCCCTTTATGGCCACCATGTACCCATCTGCTGACTGCTACTTCCAGCAGGATAATGCACCATGTCACAAAGCTTGAATCATTTCAAATTGGATTCTTGAACATGCCAATGAGTTCACTGTACTAAAATGGCCCCCACAGTCACCAGATCAAAACCCAATAGAGCATCTTTGGGATGTGGTGGAACGGGAGCTTCGTGCCCTGGATGTGAATCTTCATCAACTGCAAGATGCTATCCTATCAATATGGGCCAACATTTCTAAAGAATGCTTTTAGCACCTTGTTGAATCACTGCCACGTAGAATTAAGGCAGTTCTGAAGGAAAAAGGGGGTCAAACACAGTATTTGTATGTAATAATCCTTTAGGTGAGTGTATATTTATTTAATAAAGTCCTTAAAATCCCTCCATAATGTTGTTGACATTGACAGGATCCACCAATTCCCTGAACACTCCGTCCCAATCCGGTAACAATTAAGAACCCAGTCACCATGAACGCACCCCAGTCATCAGATCACAATCGCCAGAATTCTAGTCACCTGCACTCCTTCCCTCAGTATATCAACCTCTCTGATGCCTCACATCATTATGAGGTATTGTACGTTACTGTTGACAATACTGAGCCTGTTTCTAAGCCATTCATGATCTCTGGTAACCGACCATATTTATTCATTCCTTGTGATCATCCTGTAGATTCTGCTTTGTACCTTTGCCTTTCTCCTTGTCCTATGTGTATCAACCCTAGCCTGGATTGCCTTGCCTGATTTGTGTACCGAACCCTGTCTGGACTGGCTACCTCGACCCTGCATTTGGACCCCAGTCTGTTCAGAGTCCACTCTACTCAGATTTGTGGATTACTCTCTCTCTCTCTCCATCTCTCCATTTTAATTCATTACATAAAGAATAAATTGTAATAATAGTAAACACTGTCTGCTGGTTGATTCGTGACAGTTGTAGGCTGTCAATGTATCCGTGTTTTGTTGTTTTGTTTTCTGCAGGCACCAGGATGAGGATCTGCTGCTTCAACAGTGGTGATCAAAATAAACAAATAAAACAACTATTAATACTGCTTCACTGGGAGGATGTTTTACCCAGGTCGATTTTCATATTAGGAATCCAGCTACATGTTGTATATTCCTTGCACAATACCCCGAGGTGGTGGAAGAATAAGAGTCAAACAAATGACACACAAACAGACCAGCATTTATACACTTCTTTACATACACTCACTTACCTGTTAAATGCTTTAGCCTCTGGGGCCTTCTATGGAATTATTTGACAACATGTCTTGCTAATTAAGGAATAGGGGTGGATAAAGAGAGTGAGGGAGGGTAAAAATAATAAAAGAAGAGGACAGTGAAGTAGAAAAGACATAGACACAAACCATTGGAAACCCTGGAGATGCCAACTTTAACTGACAAACAAGAGTAAGGCACAGTATGTTTTTCAACTCACACCCACACTCATCTGCTCACCACTTTTATGCCCATAGCGTAATGACATCTGTGGTTGTTTCAAAAAGCAGTTCTCTATCTACTTTCAGGAAGGTCTGAACAGAGAGGAGTGACAGATGACAATAAGATGGTCAGAGACAGAGTTTATTCTATTGAAATATAGTGTGTGGGATAGAAACAGGGAGGAAGTTAAGGGAGGTTAAAGTAGTCGATGACATGAATATTTTTCAAGCATGGCTAACCCTTGTCTGATTTGCCATTAGCTGAAACTAACATGGTCTGTGCAACATTAAATAAAATATATATAGTTTTCCAGTTTTGATCCACCCATCTCAATTAAAACTACAATGGCTTGCATTTTTGAGAAACTGCAAGTGAATGCATTGCCGCAGTGGTGTAGTTCCAGTGGTTCCAAAACCTTGTTTGTTACTGTACCACCAGGAGTCCAATACCCATGACTGGGAACCACTACCCAGGCAAAAGTGGTCTGCTCAACAACTTTAGCATCCATCTGCAACTAAACAACTATTTAGACAAAGTTGCATTTGGAAGCCCACACCCGAAGCACTGTGTTTTAGGGCAGATATTTTAAATTTTATAGTCAAATTTAACCAATGGGAGGATATTAGACTGATATTCTTGGTATGTAATTTGTAATTCATTGTCTGGGTGAAGTGTTATAAATGTAGGCTTATTATTATAATTAAATGTTATTACCATACTTTCAACTAAGCTCTTTTGACACATTCCAAGTTTATTCCCCAATATACATTGGGTATAGAAATGGGAGAGGAGGAGGAGATCGAGGCAAGAGCTGTGGAGCTACAGGCACACATGGACCTGCTGATGGCCTCTGCCTCTACAGCCCGCTTCCCCACTATCTCCTGGGAGGACCTGGTGCTCTCCGTGTTCCCGGCGCGACACCCCCGGCAGACTATGGATGAGGTCTATGGTTGGGAGAACGGCTTCCAGTAGTTAACCCTAGGCTCACAGAAGTTGCCCCTAGGCTCCCAATTACTGCCCCTAGGCTCCCAATTACTGCCCCTAGGCTCCCAATTACTGCCCCTAGGCCTCCGGTACCTGCCCCTAGGTCCCTGGTACCTGCCCCCAGGGCAAGAGTAGTTGCCCCCAGGGCACCTGTGAAGGCCCCTAGTCCTTCGATCCAGGGTGTTGGCCCCCGTCCCAGAGCCCCTCGTCGTAGGGTTAGGGCCAACCACCACTAGATGGCCGACTGTCACAAGATGGCCGACCGTCACAAGATGGCCGACCGTCACAAGATGGCCGACTGTCACAAGATGGCCGACCTCCCCAATTATGAGAGCGAGGAGGAGGACATGCCAGCTCCCCCGTCCGGACCTCCGTCGCTGAAGTCCGGACCCCTGTCCGGACCCCCGTCCGGACCCCCGTCACAGGTGTCTTGTATTAGTCTTCGTTAGTAGAGTACTTATTCCTTGTTTCCTCCTTGTCTTTGTCTTTCATTGTTTGATGTTACGTGTTCTAAAAGTAGGTGTTTAAGGATCTCAGTTTGTATAGATATCCGCTTTGCCCCTCGCGGCAGTCTTTTGTTTCTAGGTTTATAAAATAAACCACATTTGATTGAATATCCTTCTCACCTGCCTCTATATCCTCTTCCTACAGTGAAACGTAACAGTATGGATATGTCTCTACTAACTTTGCACATCTAGACGTTGCAATATTTGACCACATTTCTTTGCAGAACTGCTGAATTTCAGTTAAATTTGATGGTGCCTGTTTGTGGACTGCTGTCTTCAAGTCATTCCACAGACTTTCAATGGGGTTAAACTCTGGGCTCTGACTAGACCATGCAATGACATTCACCTTTTTCTCCTTCAATCACTGTGTGGTCAGTTTTGCTGTGTGCTTTGGGTCATTGTCATGTTAGAAGGTAAATCTTCCCATTGACAACTTTCTGGCAGAGAGCAGCAGGTTTTCCTCAAGAATTTAACAGTATTTTGCCCCATCCATTTTTCATTCTATCCTGACAAGTGCTCCAGTCCCTGCTGCAGAGAAACAACCCCATAACATGATATTACCACCTCCACCTATGGACCTATTTACTTTACTGTAGGTCTGTCCATTTTCATTTCAGGCTGCAGAGCAAAAAATTTGATTATTTAACAAGGGGGTGATTCTTTTTTATACCCACTGTATCTCCGGTAGAGGGAAGAGCATTTTTGAATGCACAACACTTTGAACCTTGAACCACATGGGCTACAGCAGCACAACACCACACCCGGGGCCATACCTGTCAGCTAAGAACAGGAAATTTAGCCTACGATTTGCACAAGCCTACTGACATTGGACAACAGAAAATTGGAAAGACCAATGGCGTAGGTTTGGTTTCAAAATTGTTAGGAACATATTTTTACCAGTGCTTTTTTTTGTGCTTGATAGGCCATTTTGTATCATTCAATGTATGCACTTTCTGAACAGGATGGCCACATTGTTATTACTTGCTAAATGCTTACAGTAACTATATAGTCTTACTGTCACAACTTGCCTCAGACAATATTGTAAAATTAGCACTTTCTCCCACTAACTGTTATTAAGTTATCCTCATTTGTGACCCTGCTGATCCACTTGCCTCTCCCATATTATTGGCTGCTCCCTTCCATTTCTTCACTTGCCTAATAGAAGTTGGCATGTGCCAAATAGAAGTTAAATATATTTGGCTAGGGTAACATCTTTTCCTGAGTATTTATATAGCCTAGTATGAACACACTGTGCCTCAAACATATATATATATATATATATATCAAATATCAAAATATTGTCTAACACTTTAACTGTCATAATCACTATACCATTTTAAGACCTCACCTGTGACCCTGTTTATCCATCTCTTACTGTCTCATTACTGCTGTTTTGATCACTCAGTTCAGTTATTTTAAAACATTGAAATCTTTCAAATCATGTAATAATTTAATGAATCTTTGGTTTACTATAAATTGTTTATAATTAGGCTTAATGTAATAGCAATCCATTTTTTTTTATGTTTAAAACACAAAATTGATATGTAAAGATATAAACCTTGCTTCTTTTTCCCAAATAACCTAATTATTTAATCGTCAGAAAATAATCCTTTGTCGACCTAAAATGTTACCCAGAGTGCAGTATGCGCCCCATTGACAACCTATAGGCTATGAAGCAATGTTTGCTAATAGGATTTTAACGCAGTTTCACATCTCTCCTAACCATCTGTTTCCATATACAGTAGCCTACAGTAAAACACAACCAGGCTGCACTGACGGGGCTAACTCAGAAGGTTCCC
>JACXGM010040045.1:0-10421 GCA_016801145.1 Umbra pygmaea
TATTTAACCAGAGTGTTCTCCCCTTGTCTCTTGTCGTTCAATGTATCCTGTAACGTGTCCTGTTTCCATGTTCCAGTGTTTACCTTGCTTTTGTTCGCTTCGCCCCTCGTGGCAGTATTATTTTGGTTTCTAGAGTAATAAAGTGTTTGCATTATTGAACCTTCGCGCCTGTCTCAAATATCTTGAAGGATACGTGACATATATAGTATTATGATTACAGAATTGCCTCACTTGTTTCACATCACCTTCTTATTTCAACTTCTCTTTTAGTCCTAAATTGCCCCTGTCCCAACGTTTTTAAAAGAGGGGAAGGTCAGCATGTGCAGTGATTGGATAGAAGCTCTGATACTCATGATTTAAAGGAGGTGAGGGAAACGGTGTTCATGTGTTTCAGAGATTTTTACTAGGGAGATGTACCTGCTTGAGCGCAAGTCAAAGTACATTTACAAATCACTCCTCTTAGCACTTTCCAAACTGTCCCAAACCTTTCAGAATTGGGGTAGTATTAAGCTAGTTTCAGGTGCCCCTTATACACCATGGACTGTGCACAGCCAATTATACATGTATCACAGTTAATTCCATGTGTGTCTTTTGTTATTACTGTACTTGTTGCATTTTGTCTTCAGTTTCCCCTTCTGTAAATGAAATGCATGCTCAATTGGATTCAGGTCAGGTTATTGACTTGGCTATACATTCCACGTCTATGGCTTAAAAGATACTGTACTTGGGATGGCAGTCTGTGTGGCATAGTGGGCTAAGTTGCTGCATTGCAGAAAATTCTACCTCATGATAGTCAGCAGTTTGAGCTTGGCTTCTTCAAATGTACCCAAATGTACCCCAGCACGAGGTAACGCAAATTGGAATAGCGCTGCCCGGGACTTGGGATAGATACCGGTTAGGTAGATTTTCTACCTTGCCACGTTGCTCTCCAAGACCAATTGAGACGGGAGATTTGAATGCTTTCGCAGTTTGCTTCAGGTTTAGCATGTCCAGCTGAATTGGCGAATAAATTTGGCTGCATTTGACTGAATTCTTTTGAGCATATAATATCACTCTAAACATTTCAGAATTCATCCTGCTGCTTCTGTCATCAGTCACATAATCAATAAAGACCAGGAATCCAGTTCCATTGGCAGCCAGACATGCCCATACCTTAGCACTGCCTCCACCATGCTTCACAGATGAGATGGTGTGCTTTGGATGATGACCAGTTTCTTCCCGTTTGCCATAGTCTTCTCTTCCCATCATTTTGGTACAAGCTGATCTTTCATCTGTTCATAGGATGTTATGTTAGAACTGTACAATGTTTTTTTTTAAATATCTTTGGCAAATTCTAATCTGGTCTTCATGCTTTTAGCAGGGAAAGAATTCTTCTGGCATCCACCTCAGTGGTTTTCCAGACATCCGTCCATTTTGGTGTTTTTGAGCTCACCAATGCATTTTCTTTTTCAGAATGTAGCAAACAGTGGATTTGGCCTCACCTAAAGATTTTTCTGTCTCTCTGATGGTTTATTTACATTTTGCAGCCTAATTATGGCTTGCTTCACTGAGTGACAGCTGGTTGGATATTTTCATGGTTAACAGCAACAGATTCTGAATTTAAATGCCACACTTGAAAAATCTAGACCTCTTATCTGCTTATTTTAAATTAACTAATGAAGGAATGTCACATGCTTGGCCTTAGAACAGCAGAGCAGCCAACTGCCAATTACTTTTGGCCCCTTAAAAAGGCTTAAAAAGGGGGGACCACATATCAAGCGATGTGATACCTACATCATTCAGTCGATTTGGATGTAAATACCCTCAAAGTAAAGCTGACCGTCCGCATTTTAAGTACATATATTCATTATATGAGAGCTGAAATCATGATAATTGAGTAAATATCAAAATATTTATGGTTCTGACTGTATATGTTAAAAGAAGAGAATTGCAACTGTAGGTCCCTCTGGATTAAAGTGTCTCCAATTGACAGAAAATATGTAAAAGATAAACATATACAACATGCCTCATTTCAGAGATGAAAAATGGTCTTTATTACAAACCACAAAACAGAACTCATAGAGGTGAGATAGCAGCCATTTTGTATGTACACATCTTTATATCCTGTGTGGTTGAAAGCGGCATGTCCCAAATCACACCCTAATTCCCGTGTAGTGCACTCCTTCATGAACTACTTCAAAGTAGTTCACTACATGCAGAATATGATGTCATCTTGCAATTGGCCCAGAGCCTGTTTATCCTTTGTAGGGTAGAGCTAGCACCGCAGTGATGCCGCTGCATTTACAAAATATAGTTAGAAGTTGCCCGTATCAACTGATCTACATTGTGTTTCTCTGTCCTCGTGGGTCGAGTTCAGTTTGTGGAGAGAGTAGTCTAATCCTTGATTGCTGTAATGGCAGCTTCTACCCGGAGCAGAAAAAAGCTGTTGGATTAACTAGTTTAGCAGTTAGTTAAAACCTGAAAATCCAATATGGCGGCAAGGTATCTTTTTAACATTGTGTCTGTTTTATTTCAGTTGAATATTAGAGTTGGACTGGTATGTGTTCCCCGAATCCCTTTTGCCCTGTTAAATCATGTACATGTCTGTAAAATATTATTTACATATATTTCAAAGAATGCATAATATGATGCTTAAAACTCTGCGTTACATTTAAAAGTACGAGGATGCATACTCTTGAGTCCATCACAACTCTGCATAACAGCAACTCTACCGGAACAGGAAACGACATCAAAGGTACACAGGATTGAACAGGAAACAGTTTCTGTCAGTGAATTAGTGAAAAAACACAGAGGACATGGGAGCTTCTATTCAATACAAACAAAACCCGAAAGATTTACAAACACACACGCACACATGCATCCACGCACACGCAAACATACTGGCACGCAAACACATGTGCGCACTCGAGTGAGCGTGCACACCACACATACAAACATATATACACACACACACACATATGTTAATGTGACAATACTTTTCTCTGTTTTCAATTGAGTTGAAAACAATATAATAATCATATTCCAACTATATATGCTTCATAATGCGCTCAGAGCTCTATTTTACTTCTTGAGACTTTCTTTTACACATATTAACAAACAGGAAATGATGTCACCACATCCACGTGGTATAGGTTAGTCCATTTCTTTTAATCCCTATCTGCGCTACACGCCATTAAAGTAGGAACATCACATGCTGACACTAAGTTCTTTCACCAATATGTAAAAACAACCATTATCACGCTTTTGTATCTTGCTCCTCTCTAGTTGCCAAATGATCAGTCTTTTTTGCAGGGTTTTCTGGTGGTAGCGGGGCACTTCTGATGTGTTTAACTACAACACTCCGCTAGAGTCTGGTTCCTCTCAAGGTCTCTTCCTATATAAGGTGGAAGACAGTCTCCAACAGCTGTTCACTGTATTTTTTCTTAGAGAATTCCAGAGTTCTGGAAGGACTGAGGCAGCAGCCCTTAGTGACGTCATCAGTTGTGATGGTCCATGAAAGTTGCTGTGGGCTGTTGACGTTCCCTGCATGTGTGACTGGTTGAACTGAAGTAACTGGGAGCTTGTAAAGGATGAAACTAGTTTCAACAGATGCTAGGTTTAAAAATGCGTACTTGAGTTCTGCATTCTCCCGCTCTTTCAAGGGCAAAGTTCCAAGAGCACCTGAGCGAGCATGCTGTTTAGTACAGGAGAACGCAGCGCTTAATTCTGGTACTTGAAACATACTTGTGCTTGCATCATCAGCACAGCTGTGCAGCCGGCGTCATTAATGACAGACTGCTAGCTTCAGGCACTTTGTTCATTTGTTAAGCTAGCTAGCTACTTTGGTATATGAAATGACATGTAGATGTATCCAATGTGAACAATAAAAGAATGGATGTTTAAATTACACAAGCTAGGGTATTGTGTGTACTGACATGAGGAATGATAACCTGGGACCAACCGACACAATGAATACTGGGAACGAAGTACCTGAAAATGTATATTCCGATGCATACTTTTTTTCCAGACCTCCAAGTATGCTACAGAACATTCGGCAGACTTAGTACAAACTTGCCATTTAGCATTTTTAAGTTTGTAATTTCTCTGAAAAACTGACAGTTGACTTCCGTACTCGCCATAAATTCTAGATAGAACACAAGTACGCATTTTGAAAAACAGCCTGTCAGTGAGTAATGGACAGGTGTGTGTAGTCTGTACTGGGGTCAGTGGAACTGGTTGTTATTGAATATCTAGAACGCATCCTGTCTGTGTGTAGCTGGTTAGTTGAAACCGGTTCTAAGCTGGATCTGACTGGTTGTAACTGATAGTTAGTGGTTATGGAGGACGCTGCGAGGTACCCAGCCCTCTGCTGGGGGAGACTCTGTGTTGGCCGGTCGGTAAACAAGACACTGGCCATGCTGGTTAGAAGCCAGAATCTGGACTCGCTCCCCGCGAAGCACCGTGATCTCGTCCTCACGCACCGCACTGAAGTCCTGGGACACTAGCACCAGCTCCTAAACACAAATGTTGAAAACAAACAAGTCAACAAATCCAGCACCTACATGGGTAAATCTATTCACTTATTGTCGCTGTCAAGTGAAAACCACATTTCTCCATTTCTGCCACTTTCTTAAAAATCTTTAACCATTTTATCAATTTTACGAGATTTAAAGCAGACACTGCCATGTTTGTGATCTAATCATTTCCTGACTTTAAACATGTATTTCTAATGTGGAAATATATTACATTGTATGAATACACTGAAGTTTATAATTCGATGTTAATGAGGAAAATGTAGTAATGTTTTGGGGCTACATGGTATCAACTGACACAAGGAAACGTTTGTTATATACACTCACCTAAAGGATTATTAGGAACACCCCGTCAATTTCTAATTAATGCAGTTATCTACTCAACGAATCACATGGCAGTTGCTTCGATGCATTTAGGGGTGTGGTCCTGGTCAAGACAATCTCCTGAACTCCAAACTGATTGTCAGAATGGGAAAGAACGGTGATTTAAGCAATTTGGAGCGTGCCATGGTTGTTGGTGCCAGACGGGTCGGTCTGAGTATTTCACAATCTTACTGGGAAGTTACTGGGATTTTCACGCACAACCATTTCTAGGGTATTTATTATCATCATTATCAACAATCATCACCATAATTATATTACTATTTATTATGCTATTTATTCATTATGTTCGTTGTACTGATTATTGTCCATCACCAACATGTCTCAAAGCTCATCGGTAAAAATACGGTTTGCGGGTGAACTGCTTTGCCTTGCGCGAAAGATAATCCGCTACCACCTCCCTCAAAACTCCTCATTATCTTCCAACTCAAATCCCTCGCTTTGAAAATCCTCCTCTGTCGTAGCCATTTTCAAAAACAAATGCACGTGTATGTCTGATTGATTGATGTGATTCTTAGCGAACGACGGTACATTTGGGTGGTTATGTCGTCTTTAGAAAACTCAACAAGAAACATCTGATGTGTATTGGAATCAATAGCAGTGCATTCTATGCTGCACGCATCATAAATAGATTAACAAATACAAAATGCTGCGTCACGCAGCAGCCGGCAGGACACGTAACGTTGCGCAATGCAGTAACCGGCGGGACACGTAATGTTTCGCCACGCAGCATCTGTCACAAACGGTTTAAAGGCCACGGCCTACCTGCGCATTTTTTCTTACCATGTCCATCCCTTTATGACCACCATGTACCCATCCTCTGACGGCTACATAGCAGGATAATGCACCATGTCACAAAGCTTTAATCATTTCAAATTGGTTTCTTGAACATGACAATGAGTTCACTGTACTAAAATGACCCCCACAGTAGGGCTGCTCGATTATGGAAAAAATCATAATCACGATTATTTAAGTAAATATTGAAATCACGATTATTTAAATCGATTACTAATTGATTTTGGAAATTTGCATTTGTTGATTTTGAAAAACAGTGAAAATATTCTGACGTCAGGAGTGGCTGCATTTTTTAACTTTGTTGAGGGTGACCAGCACACATAGTTTGTTTGAATGTTTGGATTTGATTAGACAGCAATGTCTTTCTATTATATTTGCAAATAAGTTATTTATATTCATTATTAAATAAATTAACACTTCTAAACGTATCTTATTTTCTATTTTGCCTGCAGGTTTTTCATGTGCGCACGATCACTGTGCTTAATTAAGTCTGCTGTAGAATCGCAAACAGCAGTTCAAACTACTGGATATAAGTAACAAAAAGCATGGCTCTTCAGTCGGTAGAATAATTGTTCAAATGTAATACATGGCTCTACACTACACCTGTGCTAATGAAACCAAGAACGAGAACGTGATTAACTGCTCAATTTCGTTGCTTCAGTACTGATATGCGCAATCTAATACAAAAGAAAAATGTTTCAGTAAACAACGCTGCAAGGACATAAATAAAATAACCTAAACAAGACTCAAATAGACAAAGCTGATAAGCTAACTAACAAAGTACCTGCGTTGCTGTGAGGTAAACTCATGGAGCTGCTGCAATGACCTTGCTGTAATATATAAAATACTGTAGACCATAGATCACTACTCTGCCTTTGTCGCCACTTCTGGACAGCATTTCTCATATAAAGCACGCAGAGCAACTCTGGTAAAGTGGTGGTGAGATGGCAAATTATAACGCTTGTCCAAATTATGCAACAACATTCTATAGAGCGGTCGTTCTCAACTGTGCTCATCGGGCACACATCTTTGGCTAAAAGTATGCAACGGCATGTGTTATTTTTTTGTGCCTGCGCGCACAATGGATTTGGACTCACACTGTAAAATGCGTCTTTAATAGACGACTGAGTTTCGCTTTCGGTTTCAGGAGGCACAAAATTGCGCTTGTGAGTGTAATTCGAACACTAGCCAAAAAGAAGAGTTCTTAGAAAATGCAATGTACAAAATAATCGTTTTTTCTCGATTACACTGTTTTGGTGATCGTTAGGAGCTGAAATTGAAATCGCGATCAAAATCCGATTAATTGCACAGCCCTACCACACAGTCACCAGATCTCAACCCAATAGAGCAGGGGTATTCAACTCTGGACCTTGAAGCCAGATCCACTCCACTTTTTCCTTGCAACCCTCTGATCTGAGACTTATTTAGTCCTGGGACACCAGGTGAGTCCAATTAACATTGAGGTAGAACAGAAAACCAGCAGGCTCCGGACCCCGTAGGGTTAGAGTTGAATACCCCTGCAATAGAGCATCTTTGGGATGTGGTGGAACGGGAGCTTCGTGCCCTGGATGTGCATCCCACAAATCTCCATCAACTGCAAGATGTTATCCTATCAATATGGGCCAACTTTTCTAAAGAATGCTTTCAGCACTTGTTGAATCAATGCCACGTAGAATTAAGGCAGTTCTGAAGGCGAAAGGGGGTCAAACACAGTATTAGTATGGTGTTCCTAATAATCCTTTAGGTGAGTGTATTTCAGCTATTTCCAGCAGCGTTGTGTTTAAGACAGTCTTACCTTGGGAACAATACAGTTTATTTAATAATAGCTCACCTCGTCATCCTGCACCTCTCCGTCGGTGTGAGTGTGTGTGTTGTGTCCGTTTGGGGTGGGGGGGACAGAGGGGGGTCGCCCCGAAGCTTTCAGGCCAAAGCCTGAGGGAGGGCGTGTTAGGGGGTTTGACCCACTACTCTCTTTCCTCTGGTACTCTATTGGAGACTGCAGAGCTACACACACACACAAAAATAAATAAATGTCTTAACAAGTAATAGGCCATACACAGTCATTAAGGCATCATGAAGAAGTCATCTTACCAGACAGGAAGTTACTCTGAGTCTCCAGGAGCTCTGCGATGTGTTCGACCCACAGCTGTTTGACAGAGGGGCTGGCAGCCTGCAGGGTGAACCGCTCAGCTGACCCCCGGGACGACAGGACAAACTTACAGGGGTCCCCCTCCACATTCTCCTGCATGGCCAGATAGCTCACCTACACACCCACACCCACACACACACACACACACACAGTTAAATACACAGAATCAGAAACACCTGCTTCCTCACACATTACACACAGATGTACACTATATGGCCAAAAGTATGTGGACATTTGACTATCGCAACCACATAAGCTTGTTGGACATCCCATTCAAAACCATGAGCATTAATATGGAGGTGGGCCACCATTTGCGGCTATAACTGCCTCCACTGTGCTGGGAAGGCTTTTTTGAAGTGTGTCGGAATTTGTGCCCATTCAGCCAAAAGAGCATTTGTAAGGTCTGGCAATGATGTTCGACAAGAAGGCCTGGTGGCCAATTAAATTCTATCCCAACTCATCCCAAAGGTGTTCAATGGGGTTGAGGTCAGGGCTCTGTGCAGATCACTCAAGTTCTGGAAATGCTGGGACAAGAAAGGGCCTTCTCCAAACTGTTGCCACAAAGTTGGAAGCATTGAATTGTCTAAATGTCTTTGTCTCCTGTAGCATTCAGATGACCCTTAACTGTAACTAAGCAGTCTAGCCCAAACCATGAAAAACAGCCCCATACCGTAACACCTCCTCCACCATTAATATGGGTGTCCACATACCTTGGTCTTAGTAGCGTATATTACCACACACCTTAATACTTTTCTTAAACTGGTATCCGGGGGTGGCCGATCCTTTGCGAAGCAATTCACTGAAGATTATGATTTGCTCGAAGAGGAAGACGCGTCTCTCTTTACTGCGGGAGAGGACTCCTCCATCCTGCTCCCAGACACAGAAGGTCTCCTGCTGCAGTAGCTTCCCCTGGTTGGTCAGCTTCCCCTGGGGAACGTCAGAGAGCACCGTTACAGTTCACCCCCCACTACAGATTATTAAATGACTAGACTGCTTACATGTGACTGCTAATGTAGTCTCTATGACTTTAGGTTGCCCTTACGCCTGTCAACAAAATCCTTTATTTCATCTACTGCACACATATATGAATCCGATGAGTGTAGGTGGGCTAAAATTCAGGCGGACTACCTCATAACCTTGCAGGCGTCCAAGATTCATCATGTCATTGCAGCGTTTGGGCACCAGAGACATCAGTTCTACTGCTCTCTATTGCAAAGAGGCGAGCACACATACAGACACACGTAAAAACACACACACACACACATACATTCACGGATGCACACAGACACACAGCATTAAACAGTGTTCAATTACATGAGTAAGTGAATCAAAAAGAACCAGCAGGTGGCAGTAGATGTCCTCACCTCTATCTCCTCACAGTCCAACCCTGCTTTAGAAGTGTACTTCAGAAAATCCTGGAAGATGCAGAGAGTGAGAAGGATATACAGACATAACAGGCTAACACACACACAGACACACACAGACACACACAGACACACACAGACACACACAGACACACACAGACACACACACACACACGCACACACGCACACACACACACACACTCAGTTGTGTACAGCTAACTTCGTGGGGACCAGAAAACATAAAACTCAATGTTACCTAACCTTAATCCATAACCATAACCTCACACTAAATCTAACCTTAACCTCAATAACGTTACATTTATGCATAAACTTAACCCTAAACCTAACCTGGAATGCCTGAACCTGAAAGTACCCTAAATGAAACCTAATTGGCCCTAAACATAACCCCTAAGTTAAAAATTGACATTGTCCTTATGAGTATTATTCTCCTTGTGAAGACTTCTGGTCAAATATGATCTGTTAAACCAAAACACACACAGCCTTTATTACCTTTAGCAGTAGCTGGTACTTGGTGATCCTCTGTATGGGCTTGATGAGAAAATCACTGATGGACATCCTACAGCTGATCTCCCGCTGCACCTCCTGCACACGCACGCACGCAGACACACACGCACACACACACACACGCACGCAGACACACGCACGCACGCACGCAGACACACACACATGCACGCAGACACACACACACGCACGCAGACACGCACGCACGCAGACACACACACGCACGCAGACACACACACGCACACACACACATTTATAATCCATACATCTTTAATTGAACACAGCAGATTTGGTTAACTATTTGCTAGGACGTGAAGAAACTATGAGTCTCACCTCAAAGAAGCTCTCGTACTCCAACACGACAAACTCTGAGCGGGACTTGTTCTGACAGTACACCACATACATGTGAAGCCGCCTCTCCTGTGACACACAGACGCACATTTGACCATATGCACACAAACACACGACTAAGCAACACAACACCGCTGTGCCGGACAAACACACACACACACACTTACATGTTTAATGAAGAGCTCAGCCAGTCTATCATGGTCTTGCACACACTTCTCCAACTCAACCAAGAAAAACCTGAAAGAAAAGAATTGTTAATTTGAGTGTCTTTACTGTCTGTGTGGTATCTATCAGGTTAACTCCCTGGTGTCTTTACTGTCTGTGTGGTATCTATCAGGTTAACTCCCT